>OX104118.1:0-255000 GCA_944474755.1 Limnoperna fortunei | reverse complement strand
CTGACGAGGGTTAGGTGCTATTTTTATGCTTTTATTCTTCGGTTAACTTTGTCTATCACTATTACCAAGCGAAAGCAAAAGTAATACATTTGTTCACATGCTGCTGTATTATAATAAATACATGGAATCGATTCAGTGATTGAAAGTGAATAAACTGGCGTGAATGTGTGTGTAACGCAGACACAGACAGAATTAGCTGACCGAACAGGAATTTTAGCAACCCGTTTTCATTATTTAATATTTAGGTTTTGAGAATACATTCTTCTCAACGCGACTGTCTCCGGAACTATTTATTATCTCAGGGTTTATCCTCCATTCTTACCATTGTCATTGTCGTCACAATTTAGTATCCAAGACTGCTATGAACGGTGTAGGGCGGTACATGTGTAACCGATTTTGCGGTAAGTTAAACTTGACTTCTATCGTTTCCCCGCTATTTCATGGTCACACAAGCATTTTGGACATACAAAATAAGTGCAAAAAATATCCTGCCAGCCGCCGGATTGTGTTCCGTGCCGGAACCCGGGATTAACCGGGGGCCTTTAGATCTTCAGTCTAACGCTCTCCCAACTGAGCTATTCCGGCTGACGAGGGTTAGGTGCTATTTTTATGCTTTTATTCCTCGGTTAACTTTTTCTATCACTATTACCAAGCGAAAGCAAAAGTAATACATTTGTTCACATGCTGCTGTATTATAATAAATACATGGAATCGATTCAGTGATTGAAAGTGAATAAACTGGCGTGAATGTGTGTGTAACGCAGACACAGACAGAATTAGCTGACCGAACAGGAATTTTAGCAACCCGTTTTCATTATTTAATATTTAGGTTTTGAGAATACATTCTTCTCAACGCGACTGTCTCCGGAACTATTTATTATCTCAGGGTTTATCCTCCATTCTTACCATTGTCATTGTCGTCACAATTTAGTATCCAAGACTGCTATGAACGGTGTAGGGCGGTACATGTGTAACCGATTTTGCGGTAAGTTAAACTTGACTTCTATCGTTTCCCCGCTATTTCATGGTCACACAAGCATTTTGGACATACAAAATAAGTGCAAAAAATATCCTGCCAGCCGCCGGATTGTGTTCCGTGCCGGAACCCGGGATTGAACCGGGGGCCTTTAGATCTTCAGTCTAACGCTCTCCCAACTGAGCTATTCCGGCTGACGAGGGTTAGGTGCTATTTTTATGCTTTTATTCCTCGGTTAACTTTTTCTATCACTATTACCAAGCGAAAGCAAAAGTAATACATTTGTTCACATGCTGCTGTATTATAATAAATACATGGAATCGATTCAGTGATTGAAAGTGAATAAACTGGCGTTAATGTGTGTGTAACGCAGACACAGACAGAATTAGCTGACCGAACAGGAATTTTAGCAACCCGTTTTCATTATTTAATATTTAGGTTTTGAGAATACATTCTTCTCAACGCGACTGTCTCCGGAACTATTTATTATCTCAGGGTTTATCCTCCATTCTTACCATTGTCATTGTCGTCACAATTTAGTATCCAAGACTGCTATGAACGGTGTAGGGCGGTACATGTGTAACCGATTTTGCGGTAAGTTAAACTTGACTTCTATCGTTTCCCCGCTATTTCATGGTCACACAAGCATTTTGGACATACAAAATAAGTGCAAAAAATATCCTGCCAGCCGCCGGATTGTGTTCCGTGCCGGAACCCGGGGCCTTTAGATCTTCAGTCTAACGCTCTCCCAACTGAGCTATTCCGGCTGACGAGGGTTAGGTGCTATTTTTATGCTTTTATTCCTCGGTTAACTTTGTCTATCACTATTACCAAGCGAAAGCAAAAGTAATACATTTGTTCACATGCTGCTGTATTATAATAAATACATGGAATCGATTCAGTGATTGAAAGTGAATAAACTGGCGTGAATGTGTGTGTAACGCAGACACAGACAGAATTAGCTGACCGAACAGGAATTTTAGCAACCCGTTTTCATTATTTAATATTTAGGTTTTGAGAATACATTCTTCTCAACGCGACTGTCTCCGGAACTATTTATTATCTCAGGGTTTATCCTCCATTCTTACCATTGTCATTGTCGTCACAATTTAGTATCCAAGACTGCTATGAACGGTGTAGGGCGGTACATGTGTAACCGATTTTGCGGTAAGTTAAACTTGACTTCTATCGTTTCCCCGCTATTTCATGGTCACACAAGCATTTTGGACATACAAAATAAGTGCAAAAAATATCCTGCCAGCCGCCGGATTGTGTTCCGTGCCGGAACCCGGGATTGAACCGGGGGCCTTTAGATCTTCAGTCTAACGCTCTCCCAACTGAGCTATTCCGGCTGACGAGGGTTAGGTGCTATTTTTATGCTTTTATTCCTCGGTTAACTTTTTCTATCACTATTACCAAGCGAAAGCAAAAGTAATACATTTGTTCACATGCTGCTGTATTATAATAAATACATGGAATCGATTCAGTGATTGAAAGTGAATAAACTGGCGTGAATGTGTGTGTAACGCAGACACAGACAGAATTAGCTGACCGAACAGGAATTTTAGCAACCCGTTTTCATTATTTAATATTTAGGTTTTGAGAATACATTCTTCTCAACGCGACTGTCTCCGGAACTATTTATTATCTCAGGGTTTATCCTCCATTCTTACCATTGTCATTGTCGTCACAATTTAGTATCCAAGACTGCTATGAACGGTGTAGGGCGGTACATGTGTAACCGATTTTGCGGTAAGTTAAACTTGACTTCTATCGTTTCCCCGCTATTTCATGGTCACACAAGCATTTTGGACATACAAAATAAGTGCAAAAAATATCCTGCCAGCCGCCGGATTGTGTTCCGTGCCGGAACCCGGATTGAACCGGGGGCCTTTAGATCTTCAGTCTAACGCTCTCCCAACTGAGCTATTCCGGCTGACGAGGGTTAGGTGCTATTTTTATGCTTTTATTCCTCGGTTAACTTTTTCTATCACTATTACCAAGCGAAAGCAAAAGTAATACATTTGTTCACATGCTGCTGTATTATAATAAATACATGGAATCGATTCAGTGATTGAAAGTGAATAAACTGGCGTGAATGTGTGTGTAACGCAGACACAGACAGAATTAGCTGACCGAACAGGAATTTTAGCAACCCGTTTTCATTATTTAATATTTAGGTTTTGAGAATACATTCTTCTCAACGCGACTGTCTCCGGAACTATTTATTATCTCAGGGTTTATCCTCCATTCTTACCATTGTCATTGTCGTCACAATTTAGTATCCAAGACTGCTATGAACGGTGTAGGGCGGTACATGTGTAACCGATTTTGCGGTAAGTTAAACTTGACTTCTATCGTTTCCCCGCTATTTCATGGTCACACAAGCATTTTGGACATACAAAATAAGTGCAAAAAATATCCTGCCAGCCGCCGGATTGTGTTCCGTGCCGGATCCCGGGGCCTTTAGATCTTCAGTCTAACGCTCTCCCAACTGAGCTATTCCGGCTGACGAGGGTTAGGTGCTATTTTTATGCTTTTATTCCTCGGTTAACTTTTTCTATCACTATTACCAAGCGAAAGCAAAAGTAATACATTTGTTCACATGCTGCTGTATTATAATAAATACATGGAATCGATTCAGTGATTGAAAGTGAATAAACTGGCGTGAATGTGTGTGTAACGCAGACACAGACAGAATTAGCTGACCGAACAGGAATTTTAGCAACCCGTTTTCATTATTTAATATTTAGGTTTTGAGAATACATTCTTCTCAACGCGACTGTCTCCGGAACTATTTATTATCTCAGGGTTTATCCTCCATTCTTACCATTGTCATTGTCGTCACAATTTAGTATCCAAGACTGCTATGAACGGTGTAGGGCGGTACATGTGTAACCGATTTTGCGGTAAGTTAAACTTGACTTCTATCGTTTCCCCGCTATTTCATGGTCACACAAGCATTTTGGACATACAAAATAAGTGCAAAAAATATCCTGCCAGCCGCCGGATTGTGTTCCGTGCCGGAACCCGGGATTGAACCGGGGGCCTTTAGATCTTCAGTCTAACGCTCTCCCAACTGAGCTATTCCGGCTGACGAGGGTTAGGTGCTATTTTTATGCTTTTATTCCTCGGTTAACTTTTTCTATCACTATTACCAAGCGAAAGCAAAAGTAATACATTTGTTCACATGCTGCTGTATTATAATAAATACATGGAATCGATTCAGTGATTGAAAGTGAATAAACTGGCGTGAATGTGTGTGTAACGCAGACACAGACAGAATTAGCTGACCGAACAGGAATTTTAGCAACCCGTTTTCATTATTTAATATTTAGGTTTTGAGAATACATTCTTCTCAACGCGACTGTCTCCGGAACTATTTATTATCTCAGGGTTTATCCTCCATTCTTACCATTGTCATTGTCGTCACAATTTAGTATCCAAGACTGCTATGAACGGTGTAGGGCGGTACATGTGTAACCGATTTTGCGGTAAGTTAAACTTGACTTCTATCGTTTCCCCGCTATTTCATGGTCACACAAGCATTTTGGACATACAAAATAAGTGCAAAAAATATCCTGCCAGCCGCCGGATTGTGTTCCGTGCCGGAACCCGGGATTGAACCGGGGGCCTTTAGATCTTCAGTCTAACGCTCTCCCAACTGAGCTATTCCGGCTGACGAGGGTTAGGTGCTATTTTTATGCTTTTATTCCTCGGTTAACTTTTTCTATCACTATTACCAAGCGAAAGCAAAAGTAATACATTTGTTCACATGCTGCTGTATTATAATAAATACATGGAATCGATTCAGTGATTGAAAGTGAATAAACTGGCGTGAATGTGTGTGTAACGCAGACACAGACAGAATTAGCTGACCGAACAGGAATTTTAGCAACCCGTTTTCATTATTTAATATTTAGGTTTTGAGAATACATTCTTCTCAACGCGACTGTCTCCGGAACTATTTATTATCTCAGGGTTTATCCTCCATTCTTACCATTGTTATTGTCGTCACAATTTAGTATCCAAGACTGCTATGAACGGTGTAGGGCGGTACATGTGTAACCGATTTTGCGGTAAGTTAAACTTGACTTCTATCGTTTCCCCGCTATTTCATGGTCACACAAGCATTTTGGACATACAAAATAAGTGCAAAAAATATCCTGCCAGCCGCCGGATTGTGTTCCGTGCCGGAACCCGGGGCCTTTAGATCTTCAGTCTAACGCTCTCCCAACTGAGCTATTCCGGCTGACGAGGGTTAGGTGCTATTTTTATGCTTTTATTCCTCGGTTAACTTTGTCTATCACTATTACCAAGCGAAAGCAAAAGTAATACATTTGTTCACATGCTGCTGTATTATAATAAATACATGGAATCGATTCAGTGATTGAAAGTGAATAAACTGGCGTGAATGTGTGTGTAACGCAGACACAGACAGAATTAGCTGACCGAACAGGAATTTTAGCAACCCGTTTTCATTATTTAATATTTAGGTTTTGAGAATACATTCTTCTCAACGCGACTGTCTCCGGAACTATTTATTATCTCAGGGTTTATCCTCCATTCTTACCATTGTCATTGTCGTCACAATTTAGTATCCAAGACTGCTATGAACGGTGTAGGGCGGTACATGTGTAACCGATTTTGCGGTAAGTTAAACTTGACTTCTATCGTTTCCCCGCTATTTCATGGTCACACAAGCATTTTGGACATACAAAATAAGTGCAAAAAATATCCTGCCAGCCGCCGGATTGTGTTCCGTGCCGGAACCCGGGATTGAACCGGGGGCCTTTAGATCTTCAGTCTAACGCTCTCCCAACTGAGCTATTCCGGCTGACGAGGGTTAGGTGCTATTTTTATGCTTTTATTCCTCGGTTAACTTTTTCTATCACTATTACCAAGCGAAAGCAAAAGTAATACATTTGTTCACATGCTGCTGTATTATAATAAATACATGGAATCGATTCAGTGATTGAAAGTGAATAAACTGGCGTGAATGTGTGTGTAACGCAGACACAGACAGAATTAGCTGACCGAACAGGAATTTTAGCAACCCGTTTTCATTATTTAATATTTAGGTTTTGAGAATACATTCTTCTCAACGCGACTGTCTCCGGAACTATTTATTATCTCAGGGTTTATCCTCCATTCTTACCATTGTCATTGTCGTCACAATTTAGTATCCAAGACTGCTATGAACGGTGTAGGGCGGTACATGTGTAACCGATTTTGCGGTAAGTTAAACTTGACTTCTATCGTTTCCCCGCTATTTCATGGTCACACAAGCATTTTGGACATACAAAATAAGTGCAAAAAATATCCTGCCAGCCGCCGGATTGTGTTCCGTGCCGGAACCCGGGATTGAACCGGGGGCCTTTAGATCTTCAGTCTAACGCTCTCCCAACTGAGCTATTCCGGCTGACGAGGGTTAGGTGCTATTTTTATGCTTTTATTCCTCGGTTAACTTTTTCTATCACTATTACCAAGCGAAAGCAAAAGTAATACATTTGTTCACATGCTGCTGTATTATAATAAATACATGGAATCGATTCAGTGATTGAAAGTGAATAAACTGGCGTGAATGTGTGTGTAACGCAGACACAGACAGAATTAGCTGACCGAACAGGAATTTTAGCAACCCGTTTTCATTATTTAATATTTAGGTTTTGAGAATACATTCTTCTCAACGCGACTGTCTCCGGAACTATTTATTATCTCAGGGTTTATCCTCCATTCTTACCATTGTTATTGTCGTCACAATTTAGTATCCAAGACTGCTATGAACGGTGTAGGGCGGTACATGTGTAACCGATTTTGCGGTAAGTTAAACTTGACTTCTATCGTTTCCCCGCTATTTCATGGTCACACAAGCATTTTGGACATACAAAATAAGTGCAAAAAATATCCTGCCAGCCGCCGGATTGTGTTCCGTGCCGGAACCCGGGGCCTTTAGATCTTCAGTCTAACGCTCTCCCAACTGAGCTATTCCGGCTGACGAGGGTTAGGTGCTATTTTTATGCTTTTATTCCTCGGTTAACTTTGTCTATCACTATTACCAAGCGAAAGCAAAAGTAATACATTTGTTCACATGCTGCTGTATTATAATAAATACATGGAATCGATTCAGTGATTGAAAGTGAATAAACTGGCGTGAATGTGTGTGTAACGCAGACACAGACAGAATTAGCTGACCGAACAGGAATTTTAGCAACCCGTTTTCATTATTTAATATTTAGGTTTTGAGAATACATTCTTCTCAACGCGACTGTCTCCGGAACTATTTATTATCTCAGGGGTTTATCCTCCATTCTTACCATTGTCATTGTCGTCACAATTTAGTATCCAAGACTGCTATGAACGGTGTAGGGCGGTACATGTGTAACCGATTTTGCGGTAAGTTAAACTTGACTTCTATCGTTTCCCCGCTATTTCATGGTCACACAAGCATTTTGGACATACAAAATAAGTGCAAAAAATATCCTGCCAGCCGCCGGATTGTGTTCCGTGCCGGAACCCGGGATTGAACCGGGGGCCTTTAGATCTTCAGTCTAACGCTCTCCCAACTGAGCTATTCCGGCTGACGAGGGTTAGGTGCTATTTTTATGCTTTTATTCCTCGGTTAACTTTTTCTATCACTATTACCAAGCGAAAGCAAAAGTAATACATTTGTTCACATGCTGCTGTATTATAATAAATACATGGAATCGATTCAGTGATTGAAAGTGAATAAACTGGCGTGAATGTGTGTGTAACGCAGACACAGACAGAATTAGCTGACCGAACAGGAATTTTAGCAACCCGTTTTCATTATTTAATATTTAGGTTTTGAGAATACATTCTTCTCAACGCGACTGTCTCCGGAACTATTTATTATCTCAGGGTTTATCCTCCATTCTTACCATTGTTATTGTCGTCACAATTTAGTATCCAAGACTGCTATGAACGGTGTAGGGCGGTACATGTGTAACCGATTTTGCGGTAAGTTAAACTTGACTTCTATCGTTTCCCCGCTATTTCATGGTCACACAAGCATTTTGGACATACAAAATAAGTGCAAAAAATATCCTGCCAGCCGCCGGATTGTGTTCCGTGCCGGAACCCGGGATTGAACCGGGGGCCTTTAGATCTTCAGTCTAACGCTCTCCCAACTGAGCTATTCCGGCTGACGAGGGTTAGGTGCTATTTTTATGCTTTTATTCCTCGGTTAACTTTTTCTATCACTATTACCAAGCGAAAGCAAAAGTAATACATTTGTTCACATGCTGCTGTATTATAATAAATACATGGAATCGATTCAGTGATTGAAAGTGAATAAACTGGCGTGAATGTGTGTGTAACGCAGACACAGACAGAATTAGCTGACCGAACAGGAATTTTAGCAACCCGTTTTCATTATTTAATATTTAGGTTTTGAGAATACATTCTTCTCAACGCGACTGTCTCCGGAACTATTTATTATCTCAGGGTTTATCCTCCATTCTTACCATTGTCATTGTCGTCACAATTTAGTATCCAAGACTGCTATGAACGGTGTAGGGCGGTACATGTGTAACCGATTTTGCGGTAAGTTAAACTTGACTTCTATCGTTTCCCCGCTATTTCATGGTCACACAAGCATTTTGGACATACAAAATAAGTGCAAAAAATATCCTGCCAGCCGCCGGATTGTGTTCCGTGCCGGAACCCGGGATTGAACCGGGGGCCTTTAGATCTTCAGTCTAACGCTCTCCCAACTGAGCTATTCCGGCTGACGAGGGTTAGGTGCTATTTTTATGCTTTTATTCCTCGGTTAACTTTTTCTATCACTATTACCAAGCGAAAGCAAAAGTAATACATTTGTTCACATGCTGCTGTATTATAATAAATACATGGAATCAATTCAGTGATTGAAAGTGAATAAACTGGCGTGAATGTGTGTGTAACGCAGACACAGACAGAATTAGCTGACCGAACAGGAATTTTAGCAACCCGTTTTCATTATTTAATATTTAGGTTTTGAGAATACATTCTTCTCAACGCGACTGTCTCCGGAACTATTTATTATCTCAGGGTTTATCCTCCATTCTTACCATTGTCATTGTCGTCACAATTTAGTATCCAAGACTGCTATGAACGGTGTAGGGCGGTACATGTGTAACCGATTTTGCGGTAAGTTAAACTTGACTTCTATCGTTTCCCCGCTATTTCATGGTCACACAAGCATTTTGGACATACAAAATAAGTGCAAAAAATATCCTGCCAGCCGCCGGATTGTGTTCCGTGCCGGAACCCGGGATTGAACCGGGGGCCTTTAGATCTTCAGTCTAACGCTCTCCCAACTGAGCTATTCCGGCTGACGAGGGTTAGGTGCTATTTTTATGCTTTTATTCCTCGGTTAACTTTTTCTATCACTATTACCAAGCGAAAGCAAAAGTAATACATTTGTTCACATGCTGCTGTATTATAATAAATACATGGAATCGATTCAGTGATTGAAAGTGAATAAACTGGCGTGAATGTGTGTGTAACGCAGACACAGACAGTATTAGCTGACCGAACAGGAATTTTAGCAACCCGTTTTCATTATTTAATATTTAGGTTTTGAGAATACATTCTTCTCAACGCGACTGTCTCCGGAACTATTTATTATCTCAGGGTTTATCCTCCATTCTTACCATTGTCATTGTCGTCACAATTTAGTATCCAAGACTGCTATGAACGGTGTAGGGCGGTACATGTGTAACCGATTTTGCGGTAAGTTAAACTTGACTTCTATCGTTTCCCCGCTATTTCATGGTCACACAAGCATTTTGGACATACAAAATAAGTGCAAAAAATATCCTGCCAGCCGCCGGATTGTGTTCCGTGCCGGAACCCGGGATTGAACCGGGGGCCTTTAGATCTTCAGTCTAACGCTCTCCCAACTGAGCTATTCCGGCTGACGAGGGTTAGGTGCTATTTTTATGCTTTTATTCCTCGGTTAACTTTTTCTATCACTATTACCAAGCGAAAGCAAAAGTAATACATTTGTTCACATGCTGCTGTATTATAATAAATACATGGAATCGATTCAGTGATTGAAAGTGAATAAACTGGCGTGAATGTGTGTGTAACGCAGACACAGACAGAATTAGCTGACCGAACAGGAATTTTAGCAACCCGTTTTCATTATTTAATATTTAGGTTTTGAGAATACATTCTTCTCAACGCGACTGTCTCCGGAACTATTTATTATCTCAGGGTTTATCCTCCATTCTTACCATTGTCATTGTCGTCACAATTTAGTATCCAAGACTGCTATGAACGGTGTAGGGCGGTACATGTGTAACCGATTTTGCGGTAAGTTAAACTTGACTTCTATCGTTTCCCCGCTATTTCATGGTCACACAAGCATTTTGGACATACAAAATAAGTGCAAAAAATATCCTGCCAGCCGCCGGATTGTGTTCCGTGCCGGAACCCGGGATTGAACCGGGGGCCTTTAGATCTTCAGTCTAACGCTCTCCCAACTGAGCTATTCCGGCTGACGAGGGTTAGGTGCTATTTTTATGCTTTTATTCCTCGGTTAACTTTTTCTATCACTATTACCAAGCGAAAGCAAAAGTAATACATTTGTTCACATGCTGCTGTATTATAATAAATACATGGAATCGATTCAGTGATTGAAAGTGAATAAACTGGCGTGAATGTGTGTGTAACGCAGACACAGACAGAATTAGCTGACCGAACAGGAATTTTAGCAACCCGTTTTCATTATTTAATATTTAGGTTTTGAGAATACATTCTTCTCAACGCGACTGTCTCCGGAACTATTTATTATCTCAGGGTTTATCCTCCATTCTTACCATTGTCATTGTCGTCACAATTTAGTATCCAAGACTGCTATGAACGGTGTAGGGCGGTACATGTGTAACCGATTTTGCGGTAAGTTAAACTTGACTTCTATCGTTTCCCCGCTATTTCATGGTCACACAAGCATTTTGGACATACAAAATAAGTGCAAAAAATATCCTGCCAGCCGCCGGATTGTGTTCCGTGCCGGAACCCGGGATTGAACCGGGGGCCTTTAGATCTTCGGTCTAACGCTCTCCCAACTGAGCTATTCCGGCTGACGAGGGTTAGGTGCTATTTTTATGCTTTTATTCCTCGGTTAACTTTTTCTATCACTATTACCAAGCGAAAGCAAAAGTAATACATTTGTTCACATGCTGCTGTATTATAATAAATACATGGAATCGATTCAGTGATTGAAAGTGAATAAACTGGCGTGAATGTGTGTGTAACGCAGACACAGACAGAATTAGCTGACCGAACAGGAATTTTAGCAACCCGTTTTCATTATTTAATATTTAGGTTTTGAGAATACATTCTTCTCAACGCGACTGTCTCCGGAACTATTTATTATCTCAGGGTTTATCCTCCATTCTTACCATTGTCATTGTCGTCACAATTTAGTATCCAAGACTGCTATGAACGGTGTAGGGCGGTACATGTGTAACCGATTTTGCGGTAAGTTAAACTTGACTTCTATCGTTTCCCCGCTATTTCATGGTCACACAAGCATTTTGGACATACAAAATAAGTGCAAAAAATATCCTGCCAGCCGCCGGATTGTGTTCCGTGCCGGAACCCGGGATTGAACCGGGGGCCTTTAGATCTTCAGTCTAACGCTCTCCCAACTGAGCTATTCCGGCTGACGAGGGTTAGGTGCTATTTTTATGCTTTTATTCCTCGGTTAACTTTTTCTATCACTATTACCAAGCGAAAGCAAAAGTAATACATTTGTTCACATGCTGCTGTATTATAATAAATACATGGAATCGATTCAGTGATTGAAAGTGAATAAACTGGCGTGAATGTGTGTGTAACGCAGACACAGACAGAATTAGCTGACCGAACAGGAATTTTAGCAACCCGTTTTCATTATTTAATATTTAGGTTTTGAGAATACATTCTTCTCAACGCGACTGTCTCCGGAACTATTTATTATCTCAGGGTTTATCCTCCATTCTTACCATTGTCATTGTCGTCACAATTTAGTATCCAAGACTGCTATGAACGGTGTAGGGCGGTACATGTGTAACCGATTTTGCGGTAAGTTAAACTTGACTTCTATCGTTTCCCCGCTATTTCATGGTCACACAAGCATTTTGGACATACAAAATAAGTGCAAAAAATATCCTGCCAGCCGCCGGATTGTGTTCCGTGCCGGAACCCGGGATTGAACCGGGGGCCTTTAGATCTTCAGTCTAACGCTCTCCCAACTGAGCTATTCCGGCTGACGAGGGTTAGGTGCTATTTTTATGCTTTTATTCCTCGGTTAACTTTTTCTATCACTATTACCAAGCGAAAGCAAAAGTAATACATTTGTTCACATGCTGCTGTATTATAATAAATACATGGAATCGATTCAGTGATTGAAAGTGAATAAACTGGCGTGAATGTGTGTGTAACGCAGACACAGACAGAATTAGCTGACCGAACAGGAATTTTAGCAACCCGTTTTCATTATTTAATATTTAGGTTTTGAGAATACATTCTTCTCAACGCGACTGTCTCCGGAACTATTTATTATCTCAGGGTTTATCCTCCATTCTTACCATTGTCATTGTCGTCACAATTTAGTATCCAAGACTGCTATGAACGGTGTAGGGCGGTACATGTGTAACCGATTTTGCGGTAAGTTAAACTTGACTTCTATCGTTTCCCCGCTATTTCATGGTCACACAAGCATTTTGGACATACAAAATAAGTGCAAAAAATATCCTGCCAGCCGCCGGATTGTGTTCCGTGCCGGAACCCGGGATTGAACCGGGGGCCTTTAGATCTTCAGTCTAACGCTCTCCCAACTGAGCTATTCCGGCTGACGAGGGTTAGGTGCTATTTTTATGCTTTTATTCCTCGGTTAACTTTTTCTATCACTATTACCAAGCGAAAGCAAAAGTAATACATTTGTTCACATGCTGCTGTATTATAATAAATACATGGAATCGATTCAGTGATTGAAAGTGAATAAACTGGCGTGAATGTGTGTGTAACGCAGACACAGACAGAATTAGCTGACCGAACAGGAATTTTAGCAACCCGTTTTCATTATTTAATATTTAGGTTTTGAGAATACATTCTTCTCAACGCGACTGTCTCCGGAACTATTTATTATCTCAGGGTTTATCCTCCATTCTTACCATTGTCATTGTCGTCACAATTTAGTATCCAAGACTGCTATGAACGGTGTAGGGCGGTACATGTGTAACCGATTTTGCGGTAAGTTAAACTTGACTTCTATCGTTTCCCCGCTATTTCATGGTCACACAAGCATTTTGGACATACAAAATAAGTGCAAAAAATATCCTGCCAGCCGCCGGATTGTGTTCCGTGCCGGAACCCGGGATTGAACCGGGGGCCTTTAGATCTTCAGTCTAACGCTCTCCCAACTGAGCTATTCCGGCTGACGAGGGTTAGGTGCTATTTTTATGCTTTTATTCCTCGGTTAACTTTTTCTATCACTATTACCAAGCGAAAGCAAAAGTAATACATTTGTTCACATGCTGCTGTATTATAATAAATACATGGAATCGATTCAGTGATTGAAAGTGAATAAACTGGCGTGAATGTGTGTGTAACGCAGACACAGACAGAATTAGCTGACCGAACAGGAATTTTAGCAACCCGTTTTCATTATTTAATATTTAGGTTTTGAGAATACATTCTTCTCAACGCGACTGTCTCCGGAACTATTTATTATCTCAGGGTTTATCCTCCATTCTTACCATTGTCATTGTCGTCACAATTTAGTATCCAAGACTGCTATGAACGGTGTAGGGCGGTACATGTGTAACCGATTTTGCGGTAAGTTAAACTTGACTTCTATCGTTTCCCCGCTATTTCATGGTCACACAAGCATTTTGGACATACAAAATAAGTGCAAAAAATATCCTGCCAGCCGCCGGATTGTGTTCCGTGCCGGAACCCGGGATTGAACCGGGGGCCTTTAGATCTTCAGTCTAACGCTCTCCCAACTGAGCTATTCCGGCTGACGAGGGTTAGGTGCTATTTTTATGCTTTTATTCCTCGGTTAACTTTTTCTATCACTATTACCAAGCGAAAGCAAAAGTAATACATTTGTTCACATGCTGCTGTATTATAATAAATACATGGAATCGATTCAGTGATTGAAAGTGAATAAACTGGCGTGAATGTGTGTGTAACGCAGACACAGACAGAATTAGCTGACCGAACAGGAATTTTAGCAACCCGTTTTCATTATTTAATATTTAGGTTTTGAGAATACATTCTTCTCAACGCGACTGTCTCCGGAACTATTTATTATCTCAGGGTTTATCCTCCATTCTTACCATTGTCATTGTCGTCACAATTTAGTATCCAAGACTGCTATGAACGGTGTAGGGCGGTACATGTGTAACCGATTTTGCGGTAAGTTAAACTTGACTTCTATCGTTTCCCCGCTATTTCATGGTCACACAAGCATTTTGGACATACAAAATAAGTGCAAAAAATATCCTGCCAGCCGCCGGATTGTGTTCCGTGCCGGAACCCGGGATTGAACCGGGGGCCTTTAGATCTTCAGTCTAACGCTCTCCCAACTGAGCTATTCCGGCTGACGAGGGTTAGGTGCTATTTTTATGCTTTTATTCCTCGGTTAACTTTTTCTATCACTATTACCAAGCGAAAGCAAAAGTAATACATTTGTTCACATGCTGCTGTATTATAATAAATACATGGAATCGATTCAGTGATTGAAAGTGAATAAACTGGCGTGAATGTGTGTGTAACGCAGACACAGACAGAATTAGCTGACCGAACAGGAATTTTAGCAACCCGTTTTCATTATTTAATATTTAGGTTTTGAGAATACATTCTTCTCAACGCGACTGTCTCCGGAACTATTTATTATCTCAGGGTTTATCCTCCATTCTTACCATTGTCATTGTCGTCACAATTTAGTATCCAAGACTGCTATGAACGGTGTAGGGCGGTACATGTGTAACCGATTTTGCGGTAAGTTAAACTTGACTTCTATCGTTTCCCCGCTATTTCATGGTCACACAAGCATTTTGGACATACAAAATAAGTGCAAAAAATATCCTGCCAGCCGCCGGATTGTGTTCCGTGCCGGAACCCGGGATTGAACCGGGGGCCTTTAGATCTTCAGTCTAACGCTCTCCCAACTGAGCTATTCCGGCTGACGAGGGTTAGGTGCTATTTTTATGCTTTTATTCCTCGGTTAACTTTTTCTATCACTATTACCAAGCGAAAGCAAAAGTAATACATTTGTTCACATGCTGCTGTATTATAATAAATACATGGAATCGATTCAGTGATTGAAAGTGAATAAACTGGCGTGAATGTGTGTGTAACGCAGACACAGACAGAATTAGCTGACCGAACAGGAATTTTAGCAACCCGTTTTCATTATTTAATATTTAGGTTTTGAGAATACATTCTTCTCAACGCGACTGTCTCCGGAACTATTTATTATCCTCCATTCTTACCATTGTCATTGTCGTCACAATTTAGTATCCAAGACTGCTATGAACGGTGTAGGGCGGTACATGTGTAACCGATTTTGCGGTAAGTTAAACTTGACTTCTATCGTTTCCCCGCTATTTCATGGTCACACAAGCATTTTGGACATACAAAATAAGTGCAAAAAATATCCTGCCAGCCGCCGGATTGTGTTCCGTGCCGGAACCCGGGATTGAACCGGGGGCCTTTAGATCTTCAGTCTAACGCTCTCCCAACTGAGCTATTCCGGCTGACGAGGGTTAGGTGCTATTTTTATGCTTTTATTCCTCGGTTAACTTTTTCTATCACTATTACCAAGCGAAAGCAAAAGTAATACATTTGTTCACATGCTGCTGTATTATAATAAATACATGGAATCGATTCAGTGATTGAAAGTGAATAAACTGGCGTGAATGTGTGTGTAACGCAGACACAGACAGAATTAGCTGACCGAACAGGAATTTTAGCAACCCGTTTTCATTATTTAATATTTAGGTTTTGAGAATACATTCTTCTCAACGCGACTGTCTCCGGAACTATTTATTATCTCAGGGTTTATCCTCCATTCTTACCATTGTCATTGTCGTCACAATTTAGTATCCAAGACTGCTATGAACGGTGTAGGGCGGTACATGTGTAACCGATTTTGCGGTAAGTTAAACTTGACTTCTATCGTTTCCCCGCTATTTCATGGTCACACAAGCATTTTGGACATACAAAATAAGTGCAAAAAATATCCTGCCAGCCGCCGGATTGTGTTCCGTGCCGGAACCCGGGATTGAACCGGGGGCCTTTAGATCTTCAGTCTAACGCTCTCCCAACTGAGCTATTCCGGCTGACGAGGGTTAGGTGCTATTTTTATGCTTTTATTCCTCGGTTAACTTTTTCTATCACTATTACCAAGCGAAAGCAAAAGTAATACATTTGTTCACATGCTGCTGTATTATAATAAATACATGGAATCGATTCAGTGATTGAAAGTGAATAAACTGGCGTGAATGTGTGTGTAACGCAGACACAGACAGAATTAGCTGACCGAACAGGAATTTTAGCAACCCGTTTTCATTATTTAATATTTAGGTTTTGAGAATACATTCTTCTCAACGCGACTGTCTCCGGAACTATTTATTATCCTCCATTCTTACCATTGTCATTGTCGTCACAATTTAGTATCCAAGACTGCTATGAACGGTGTAGGGCGGTACATGTGTAACCGATTTTGCGGTAAGTTAAACTTGACTTCTATCGTTTCCCCGCTATTTCATGGTCACACAAGCATTTTGGACATACAAAATAAGTGCAAAAAATATCCTGCCAGCCGCCGGATTGTGTTCCGTGCCGGAACCCGGGATTGAACCGGGGGCCTTTAGATCTTCAGTCTAACGCTCTCCCAACTGAGCTATTCCGGCTGACGAGGGTTAGGTGCTATTTTTATGCTTTTATTCCTCGGTTAACTTTTTCTATCACTATTACCAAGCGAAAGCAAAAGTAATACATTTGTTCACATGCTGCTGTATTATAATAAATACATGGAATCGATTCAGTGATTGAAAGTGAATAAACTGGCGTGAATGTGTGTGTAACGCAGACACAGACAGAATTAGCTGACCGAACAGGAATTTTAGCAACCCGTTTTCATTATTTAATATTTAGGTTTTGAGAATACATTCTTCTCAACGCGACTGTCTCCGGAACTATTTATTATCTCAGGGTTTATCCTCCATTCTTACCATTGTCATTGTCGTCACAATTTAGTATCCAAGACTGCTATGAACGGTGTAGGGCGGTACATGTGTAACCGATTTTGCGGTAAGTTAAACTTGACTTCTATCGTTTCCCCGCTATTTCATGGTCACACAAGCATTTTGGACATACAAAATAAGTGCAAAAAATATCCTGCCAGCCGCCGGATTGTGTTCCGTGCCGGAACCCGGGATTGAACCGGGGGCCTTTAGATCTTCAGTCTAACGCTCTCCCAACTGAGCTATTCCGGCTGACGAGGGTTAGGTGCTATTTTTATGCTTTTATTCCTCGGTTAACTTTGTCTATCACTATTACCAAGCGAAAGCAAAAGTAATACATTTGTTCACATGCTGCTGTATTATAATAAATACATGGAATCGATTCAGTGATTGAAAGTGAATAAACTGGCGTGAATGTGTGTGTAACGCAGACACAGACAGAATTAGCTGACCGAACAGGAATTTTAGCAACCCGTTTTCATTATTTAATATTTAGGTTTTGAGAATACATTCTTCTCAACGCGACTGTCTCCGGAACTATTTATTATCTCAGGGTTTATCCTCCATTCTTACCATTGTCATTGTCGTCACAATTTAGTATCCAAGACTGCTATGAACGGTGTAGGGCGGTACATGTGTAACCGATTTTGCGGTAAGTTAAACTTGACTTCTATCGTTTCCCCGCTATTTCATGGTCACACAAGCATTTTGGACATACAAAATAAGTGCAAAAAATATCCTGCCAGCCGCCGGATTGTGTTCCGTGCCGGAACCCGGGATTGAACCGGGGGCCTTTAGATCTTCAGTCTAACGCTCTCCCAACTGAGCTATTCCGGCTGACGAGGGTTAGGTGCTATTTTTATGCTTTTATTCCTCGGTTAACTTTGTCTATCACTATTACCAAGCGAAAGCAAAAGTAATACATTTGTTCACATGCTGCTGTATTATAATAAATACATGGAATCGATTCAGTGATTGAAAGTGAATAAACTGGCGTGAATGTGTGTGTAACGCAGACACAGACAGAATTAGCTGACCGAACAGGAATTTTAGCAACCCGTTTTCATTATTTAATATTTAGGTTTTGAGAATACATTCTTCTCAACGCGACTGTCTCCGGAACTATTTATTATCTCAGGGTTTATCCTCCATTCTTACCATTGTCATTGTCGTCACAATTTAGTATCCAAGACTGCTATGAACGGTGTAGGGCGGTACATGTGTAACCGATTTTGCGGTAAGTTAAACTTGACTTCTATCGTTTCCCCGCTATTTCATGGTAACACAAGCATTTTGGACATACATAATAAGTGCAAACAATATCCTGCCAGCCGCCGGATTGTGTTCCGTGCCGGAACCCGGGATTGAACCGGGGGCCTTTAGATCTTCAGTCTAACGCTCTCCCAACTGAGCTATTCCGGCTGACGAGGGTTAGGTGCTATTTTTATGCTTTTATTCCTCGGTTAACTTTTTCTATCACTATTACCAAGCGAAAGCAAAAGTAATACATTTGTTCACATGCTGCTGTATTATAATAAATACATGGAATCGATTCAGTGATTGAAAGTGAATAAACTGGCGTGAATGTGTGTGTAACGCAGACACAGACAGAATTAGCTGACCGAACAGGAATTTTAGCAACCCGTTTTCATTATTTAATATTTAGGTTTTGAGAATACATTCTTCTCAACGCGACTGTCTCCGGAACTATTTATTATCTCAGGGTTTATCCTCCATTCTTACCATTGTCATTGTCGTCACAATTTAGTATCCAAGACTGCTATGAACGGTGTAGGGCGGTACATGTGTAACCGATTTTGCGGTAAGTTAAACTTGACTTCTATCGTTTCCCCGCTATTTCATGGTCACACAAGCATTTTGGACAAACAAAATAAGTGCAAAAAATATCCTGCCAGCCGCCGGATTGTGTTCCGTGCCGGAACCCGGGATTGAACCGGGGGCCTTTAGATCTTCAGTCTAACGCTCTCCCAACTGAGCTATTCCGGCTGACGAGGGTTAGGTGCTATTTTTATGCTTTTATTTCTCGGTTAACTTTTTCTATCACTATTACCAAGCGAAAGCAAAAGTAATACATTTGTTCACATGCTGCTGTATTATAATAAATACATGGAATCGATTCAGTGATTGAAAGTGAATAAACTGGCGTGAATGTGTGTGTAACGCAGACACAGACAGAATTAGCTGACCGAACAGGAATTTTAGCAACCCGTTTTCATTATTTAATATTTAGGTTTTGAGAATACATTCTTCTCAACGCGACTGTCTCCGGAACTATTTATTATCTCAGGGTTTATCCTCCATTCTTACCATTGTCATTGTCGTCACAATTTAGTATCCAAGACTGCTATGAACGGTGTAGGGCGGTACATGTGTAACCGATTTTGCGGTAAGTTAAACTTGACTTCTATCGTTTCCCCGCTATTTCATGGTCACACAAGCATTTTGGACATACAAAATAAGTGCAAAAAATATCCTGCCAGCCGCCGGATTGTGTTCCGTGCCGGAACCCGGGATTGAACCGGGGGCCTTTAGATCTTCAGTCTAACGCTCTCCCAACTGAGCTATTCCGGCTGACGAGGGTTAGGTGCTATTTTTATGCTTTTATTCCTCGGTTAACTTTTTCTATCACTATTACCAAGCGAAAGCAAAAGTAATACATTTGTTCACATGCTGCTGTATTATAATAAATACATGGAATCGATTCAGTGATTGAAAGTGAATAAACTGGCGTGAATGTGTGTGTAACGCAGACACAGACAGAATTAGCTGACCGAACAGGAATTTTAGCAACCCGTTTTCATTATTTAATATTTAGGTTTTGAGAATACATTCTTCTCAACGCGACTGTCTCCGGAACTATTTATTATCTCAGGGTTTATCCTCCATTCTTACCATTGTCATTGTCGTCACAATTTAGTATCCAAGACTGCTATGAACGGTGTAGGGCGGTACATGTGTAACCGATTTTGCGGTAAGTTAAACTTGACTTCTATCGTTTCCCCGCTATTTCATGGTCACACAAGCATTTTGGACATACAAAATAAGTGCAAAAAATATCCTGCCAGCCGCCGGATTGTGTTCCGTGCCGGAACCCGGGATTGAACCGGGGGCCTTTAGATCTTCAGTCTAACGCTCTCCCAACTGAGCTATTCCGGCTGACGAGGGTTGGGTGCTATTTTTATGCTTTTATTCCTCGGTTAACTTTTTCTATCACTATTACCAAGCGAAAGCAAAAGTAATACATTTGTTCACATGCTGCTGTATTATAATAAATACATGGAATCGATTCAGTGATTGAAAGTGAATAAACTGGCGTGAATGTGTGTGTAACGCAGACACAGACAGAATTAGCTGACCGAACAGGAATTTTAGCAACCCGTTTTCATTATTTAATATTTAGGTTTTGAGAATACATTCTTCTCAACGCGACTGTCTCCGGAACTATTTATTATCTCAGGGTTTATCCTCCATTCTTACCATTGTCATTGTCGTCACAATTTAGTATCCAAGACTGCTATGAACGGTGTAGGGCGGTACATGTGTAACCGATTTTGCGGTAAGTTAAACTTGACTTCTATCGTTTCCCCGCTATTTCATGGTCACACAAGCATTTTGGACATACAAAATAAGTGCAAAAAATATCCTGCCAGCCGCCGGATTGTGTTCCGTGCCGGAACCCGGGGCCTTTAGATCTTCAGTCTAACGCTCTCCCAACTGAGCTATTCCGGCTGACGAGGGTTAGGTGCTATTTTTATGCTTTTATTTCTCGGTTAACTTTGTCTATCACTATTACCAAGCGAAAGCAAAAGTAATACATTTGTTCACATGCTGCTGTATTATAATAAATACATGGAATCGATTCAGTGATTGAAAGTGAATAAACTGGCGTGAATGTGTGTGTAACGCAGACACAGACAGAATTAGCTGACCGAACAGGAATTTTAGCAACCCGTTTTCATTATTTAATATTTAGGTTTTGAGAATACATTCTTCTCAACGCGACTGTCTCCGGAACTATTTATTATCTCAGGGTTTATCCTCCATTCTTACCATTGTCATTGTCGTCACAATTTAGTATCCAAGACTGCTATGAACGGTGTAGGGCGGTACATGTGTAACCGATTTTGCGGTAAGTTAAACTTGACTTCTATCGTTTCCCCGCTATTTCATGGTCACACAAGCATTTTGGACATACAAAATAAGTGCAAAAAATATCCTGCCAGCCGCCGGATTGTGTTCCGTGCCGGAACCCGGGATTGAACCGGGGGCCTTTAGATCTTCAGTCTAACGCTCTCCAACTGAGCTATTCCGGCTGACGAGGGTTAGGTGCTATTTTTATGCTTTTATTCCTCGGTTAACTTTGTCTATCACTATTACCAAGCGAAAGCAAAAGTAATACATTTGTTCACATGCTGCTGTATTATAATAAATACATGGAATCGATTCAGTGATTGAAAGTGAATAAACTGGCGTGAATGTGTGTGTAACGCAGACACAGACAGAATTAGCTGACCGAACAGGAAATTTAGCAACCCGTTTTCATTATTTAATATTTAGGTTTTGAGAATACATTCTTCTCAACGCGACTGTCTCCGGAACTATTTATTATCTCAGGGTTTATCCTCCATTCTTACCATTGTCATTGTCGTCACAATTTAGTATCCAAGACTGCTATGAACGGTGTAGGGCGGTACATGTGTAACCGATTTTGCGGTAAGTTAAACTTGACTTCTATCGTTTCCCCGCTATTTCATGGTCACACAAGCATTTTGGACATACAAAATAAGTGCAAAAAATATCCTGCCAGCCGCCGGATTGTGTTCCGTGCCGGAACCCGGGATTGAACCGGGGGCCTTTAGATCTTCAGTCTAACGCTCTCCCAACTGAGCTATTCCGGCTGACGAGGGTTAGGTGCTATTTTTATGCTTTTATTCCTCGGTTAACTTTGTCTATCACTATTACCAAGCGAAAGCAAAAGTAATACATTTGTTCACATGCTGCTGTATTATAATAAATACATGGAATCGATTCAGTGATTGAAAGTGAATAAACTGGCGTGAATGTGTGTGTAACGCAGACACAGACAGAATTAGCTGACCGAACAGGAATTTTAGCAACCCGTTTTCATTATTTAATATTTAGGTTTTGAGAATACATTCTTCTCAACGCGACTGTCTCCGGAACTATTTATTATCTCAGGGTTTATCCTCCATTCTTACCATTGTCATTGTCGTCACAATTTAGTATCCAAGACTGCTATGAACGGTGTAGGGCGGTACATGTGTAACCGATTTTGCGGTAAGTTAAACTTGACTTCTATCGTTTCCCCGCTATTTCATGGTCACACAAGCATTTTGGACATACAAAATAAGTGCAAAAAATATCCTGCCAGCCGCCGGATTGTGTTCCGTGCCGGAACCCGGGGCCTTTAGATCTTCAGTCTAACGCTCTCCCAACTGAGCTATTCCGGCTGACGAGGGTTAGGTGCTATTTTTATGCTTTTATTCCTCGGTTAACTTTTTCTATCACTATTACCAAGCGAAAGCAAAAGTAATACATTTGTTCACATGCTGCTGTATTATAATAAATACATGGAATCGATTCAGTGATTGAAAGTGAATAAACTGGCGTGAATGTGTGTGTAACGCAGACACAGACAGAATTAGCTGACCGAACAGGAATTTTAGCAACCCGTTTTCATTATTTAATATTTAGGTTTTGAGAATACATTCTTCTCAACGCGACTGTCTCCGGAACTATTTATTATCTCAGGGTTTATCCTCCATTCTTACCATTGTTATTGTCGTCACAATTTAGTATCCAAGACTGCTATGAACGGTGTAGGGCGGTACATGTGTAACCGATTTTGCGGTAAGTTAAACTTGACTTCTATCGTTTCCCCGCTATTTCATGGTCACAGAAGCATTTTGGACATACAAAATAAGTGCAAAAAATATCCTGCCAGCCGCCGGATTGTGTTCCGTGCCGGAACCCGGGATTGAACCGGGGGCCTTTAGATCTTCAGTCTAACGCTCTCCCAACTGAGCTATTCCGGCTGACGAGGGTTAGGTGCTATTTTTATGCTTTTATTCCTCGATTAACTTTTTCTATCACTATTACCAAGCGAAAGCAAAAGTAATACATTTGTTCACATGCTGCTGTATTATAATAAATACATGGAATCGATTCAGTGATTGAAAGTGAATAAACTGGCGTGAATGTGTGTGTAACGCAGACACAGACAGAATTAGCTGACCGAACAGGAATTTTAGCAACCCGTTTTCATTATTTAATATTTAGGTTTTGAGAATACATTCTTCTCAACGCGACTGTCTCCGGAACTATTTATTATCTCAGGGTTTATCCTCCATTCTTACCATTGTCATTGTCGTCACAATTTAGTATCCAAGACTGCTATGAACGGTGTAGGGCGGTACATGTGTAACCGATTTTGCGGTAAGTTAAACTTGACTTCTATCGTTTCCCCGCTATTTCATGGTCACACAAGCATTTTGGACATACAAAATAAGTGCAAAAAATATCCTGCCAGCCGCCGGATTGTGTTCCGTGCCGGAACCCGGGATTGAACCGGGGGCCTTTAGATCTTCAGTCTAACGCTCTCCCAACTGAGCTATTCCGGCTGACGAGGGTTAGGTGCTATTTTTATGCTTTTATTCCTCGGTTAACTTTTTCTATCACTATTACCAAGCGAAAGCAAAAGTAATACATTTGTTCACATGCTGCTGTATTATAATAAATACATGGAATCGATTCAGTGATTGAAAGTGAATAAACTGGCGTGAATGTGTGTGTAACGCAGACACAGACAGAATTAGCTGACCGAACAGGAATTTTAGCAACCCGTTTTCATTATTTAATATTTAGGTTTTGAGAATACATTCTTCTCAACGCGACTGTCTCCGGAACTATTTATTATCCTCCATTCTTACCATTGTCATTGTCGTCACAATTTAGTATCCAAGACTGCTATGAACGGTGTAGGGCGGTACATGTGTAACCGATTTTGCGGTAAGTTAAACTTGACTTCTATCGTTTCCCCGCTATTTCATGGTCACACAAGCATTTTGGACATACAAAATAAGTGCAAAAAATATCCTGCCAGCCGCCGGATTGTGTTCCGTGCCGGAACCCGGGATTGAACCGAGGGCCTTTAGATCTTCAGTCTAACGCTCTCCCAACTGAGCTATTCCGGCTGACGAGGGTTAGGTGCTATTTTTATGCTTTTATTCCTCGGTTAACTTTTTCTATCACTATTACCAAGCGAAAGCAAAAGTAATACATTTGTTCACATGCTGCTGTATTATAATAAATACATGGAATCGATTCAGTGATTGAAAGTGAATAAACTGGCGTGAATGTGTGTGTAACGCAGACACAGACAGAATTAGCTGACCGAACAGGAATTTTAGCAACCCGTTTTCATTATTTAATATTTAGGTTTTGAGAATACATTCTTACGCGACTGTCTCCGGAACTATTTATTATCTCAGGGTTTATCCTCCATTCTTACCATTGTCATTGTCGTCACAATTTAGTATCCAAGACTGCTATGAACGGTGTAGGGCGGTACATGTGTAACCGATTTTGCGGTAAGTTAAACTTGACTTCTATCGTTTCCCCGCTATTTCATGGTCACACAAGCATTTTGGACATACAAAATAAGTGCAAAAAATATCCTGCCAGCCGCCGGATTGTGTTCCGTGCCGGAACCCGGGATTGAACCGGGGCCTTTAGATCTTCAGTCTAACGCTCTCCCAACTGAGCTATTCCGGCTGACGAGGGTTAGGTGCTATTTTTATGCTTTTATTCCTCGGTTAACTTTTTCTATCACTATTACCAAGCGAAAGCAAAAGTAATACATTTGTTCACATGCTGCTGTATTATAATAAATACATGGAATCGATTCAGTGATTGAAAGTGAATAAACTGGCGTGAATGTGTGTGTAACGCAGACACAGACAGAATTAGCTGACCGAACAGGAATTTTAGCAACCCGTTTTCATTATTTAATATTTAGGTTTTGAGAATACATTCTTCTCAACGCGACTGTCTCCGGAACTATTTATTATCCTCCATTCTTACCATTGTCATTGTCGTCACAATTTAGTATCCAAGACTGCTATGAACGGTGTAGGGCGGTACATGTGTAACCGATTTTGCGGTAAGTTAAACTTGACTTCTATCGTTTCCCCGCTATTTCATGGTCACACAAGCATTTTGGACATACAAAATAAGTGCAAAAAATATCCTGCCAGCCGCCGGATTGTGTTCCGTGCCGGAACCCGGGGCCTTTAGATCTTCAGTCTAACGCTCTCCCAACTGAGCTATTCCGGCTGACGAGGGTTAGGTGCTATTTTTATGCTTTTATTCCTCGGTTAACTTTTTCTATCACTATTACCAAGCGAAAGCAAAAGTAATACATTTGTTCACATGCTGCTGTATTATAATAAATACATGGAATCGATTCAGTGATTGAAAGTGAATAAACTGGCGTGAATGTGTGTGTAACGCAGACACAGACAGAATTAGCTGACCGAACAGGAATTTTAGCAACCCGTTTTCATTATTTAATATTTAGGTTTTGAGAATACATTCTTCTCAACGCGACTGTCTCCGGAACTATTTATTATCTCAGGGTTTATCCTCCATTCTTACCATTGTCATTGTCGTCACAATTTAGTATCCAAGACTGCTATGAACGGTGTAGGGCGGTACATGTGTAACCGATTTTGCGGTAAGTTAAACTTGACTTCTATCGTTTCCCCGCTATTTCATGGTCACACAAGCATTTTGGACATACAAAATAAGTGCAAAAAATATCCTGCCAGCCGCCGGATTGTGTTCCGTGCCGGAACCCGGGATTGAACCGGGGGCCTTTAGATCTTCAGTCTAACGCTCTCCCAACTGAGCTATTCCGGCTGACGAGGGTTAGGTGCTATTTTTATGCTTTTATTCCTCGGTTAACTTTTTCTATCACTATTACCAAGCGAAAGCAAAAGTAATACATTTGTTCACATGCTGCTGTATTATAATAAATACATGGAATCGATTCAGTGATTGAAAGTGAATAAACTGGCGTGAATGTGTGTGTAACGCAGACACAGACAGAATTAGCTGACCGAACAGGAATTTTAGCAACCCGTTTTCATTATTTAATATTTAGGTTTTGAGAATACATTCTTCTCAACGCGACTGTCTCCGGAACTATTTATTATCCTCCATTCTTACCATTGTCATTGTCGTCACAATTTAGTATCCAAGACTGCTATGAACGGTGTAGGGCGGTACATGTGTAACCGATTTTGCGGTAAGTTAAACTTGACTTCTATCGTTTCCCCGCTATTTCATGGTCACACAGCATTTTGGACATACAAAATAAGTGCAAAAAATATCCTGCCAGCCGCCGGATTGTTTTCCGTGCCGGAACCCGGGGCCTTTAGATCTTCAGTCTAACGCTCTCCCAACTGAGCTATTCCGGCTGACGAGGGTTAGGTGCTATTTTTATGCTTTTATTCCTCGGTTAACTTTTTCTATCACTATTACCAAGCGAAAGCAAAAGTAATACATTTGTTCACATGCTGCTGTATTATAATAAATACATGGAATCGATTCAGTGATTGAAAGTGAATAAACTGGCGTGAATGTGTGTGTAACGCAGACACAGACAGAATTAGCTGACCGAACAGGAATTTTAGCAACCCGTTTTCATTATTTAATATTTAGGTTTTGAGAATACATTCTTCTCAACGCGACTGTCTCCGGAACTATTTATTATCTCAGGGTTTATCCTCCATTCTTACCATTGTCATTGTCGTCACAATTTAGTATCCAAGACTGCTATGAACGGTGTAGGGCGGTACATGTGTAACCGATTTTGCGGTAAGTTAAACTTGACTTCTATCGTTTCCCCGCTATTTCATGGTCACACAAGCATTTTGGACATACAAAATAAGTGCAAAAAATATCCTGCCAGCCGCCGGATTGTGTTCCGTGCCGGAACCCGGGATTGAACCGGGGGCCTTTAGATCTTCAGTCTAACGCTCTCCCAACTGAGCTATTCCGGCTGACGAGGGTTAGGTGCTATTTTTATGCTTTTATTCCTCGGTTAACTTTTTCTATCACTATTACCAAGCGAAAGCAAAAGTAATACATTTGTTCACATGCTGCTGTATTATAATAAATACATGGAATCGATTCAGTGATTGAAAGTGAATAAACTGGCGTGAATGTGTGTGTAACGCAGACACAGACAGAATTAGCTGACCGAACAGGAATTTTAGCAACCCGTTTTCATTATTTAATATTTAGGTTTTGAGAATACATTCTTCTCAACGCGACTGTCTCCGGAACTATTTATTATCCTCCATTCTTACCATTGTCATTGTCGTCACAATTTAGTATCCAAGACTGCTATGAACGGTGTAGGGCGGTACATGTGTAACCGATTTTGCGGTAAGTTAAACTTGACTTCTATCGTTTCCCCGCTATTTCATGGTCACACAAGCATTTTGGACATACAAAATAAGTGCAAAAAATATCCTGCCAGCCGCCGGATTGTGTTCCGTGCCGGAACCCGGGATTGAACCGGGGGCCTTTAGATCTTCAGTCTAACGCTCTCCCAACTGAGCTATTCCGGCTGACGAGGGTTAGGTGCTATTTTTATGCTTTTATTCCTCGGTTAACTTTTTCTATCACTATTACCAAGCGAAAGCAAAAGTAATACATTTGTTCACATGCTGCTGTATTATAATAAATACATGGAATCGATTCAGTGATTGAAAGTGAATAAACTGGCGTGAATGTGTGTGTAACGCAGACACAGACAGAATTAGCTGACCGAACAGGAATTTTAGCAACCCGTTTTCATTATTTAATATTTAGGTTTTGAGAATACATTCTTCTCAACGCGACTGTCTCCGGAACTATTTATTATCCTCCATTCTTACCATTGTCATTGTCGTCACAATTTAGTATCCAAGACTGCTATGAACGGTGTAGGGCGGTACATGTGTAACCGATTTTGCGGTAAGTTAAACTTGACTTCTATCGTTTCCCCGCTATTTCATGGTCACACAAGCATTTTGGACATACAAAATAAGTGCAAAAAATATCCTGCCAGCCGCCGGATTGTGTTCCGTGCCGGAACCCGGAATTGAACCGGGGGCCTTTAGATCTTCAGTCTAACGCTCTCCCAACTGAGCTATTCCGGCTGACGAGGGTTAGGTGCTATTTTTATGCTTTTATTCCTCGGTTAACTTTTTCTATCACTATTACCAAGCGAAAGCAAAAGTAATACATTTGTTCACATGCTGCTGTATTATAATAAATACATGGAATCGATTCAGTGATTGAAAGTGAATAAACTGGCGTGAATGTGTGTTTAACGCAGACACAGACAGAATTAGCTGACCGAACAGGAATTTTAGCAACCCGTTTTCATTATTTAATATTTAGGTTTTGAGAATACATTCTTCTCAACGCGACTGTCTCCGGAACTATTTATTATCCTCCATTCTTACCATTGTCATTGTCGTCACAATTTAGTATCCAAGACTGCTATGAACGGTGTAGGGCGGTACATGTGTAACCGATTTTGCGGTAAGTTAAACTTGACTTCTATCGTTTCCCCGCTATTTCATGGTCACACAGCATTTTGGACATACAAAATAAGTGCAAAAAATATCCTGCCAGCCGCCGGATTGTTTTCCGTGCCGGAACCCGGGGCCTTTAGATCTTCAGTCTAACGCTCTCCCAACTGAGCTATTCCGGCTGACGAGGGTTAGGTGCTATTTTTATGCTTTTATTCCTCGGTTAACTTTTTCTATCACTATTACCAAGCGAAAGCAAAAGTAATACATTTGTTCACATGCTGCTGTATTATAATAAATACATGGAATCGATTCAGTGATTGAAAGTGAATAAACTGGCGTGAATGTGTGTGTAACGCAGACACAGACAGAATTAGCTGACCGAACAGGAATTTTAGCAACCCGTTTTCATTATTTAATATTTAAGTTTTGAGAATACATTCTTCTCAACGCGACTGTCTCCGGAACTATTTATTATCTCAGGGTTTATCCTCCATTCTTACCATTGTCATTGTCGTCACAATTTAGTATCCAAGACTGCTATGAACGGTGTAGGGCGGTACATGTGTAACCGATTTTGCGGTAAGTTAAACTTGACTTCTATCGTTTCCCCGCTATTTCATGGTCACACAAGCATTTTGGACATACAAAATAAGTGCAAAAAATATCCTGCCAGCCGCCGGATTGTGTTCCGTGCCGGAACCCGGGATTGAACCGGGGGCCTTTAGATCTTCAGTCTAACGCTCTCCCAACTGAGCTATTCCGGCTGACGAGGGTTAGGTGCTATTTTTATGCTTTTATTCCTCGGTTAACTTTTTCTATCACTATTACCAAGCGAAAGCAAAAGTAATACATTTGTTCACATGCTGCTGTATTATAATAAATACATGGAATCGATTCAGTGATTGAAAGTGAATAAACTGGCGTGAATGTGTGTGTAACGCAGACACAGACAGAATTAGCTGACCGAACAGGAATTTTAGCAACCCGTTTTCATTATTTAATATTTAGGTTTTGAGAATACATTCTTCTCAACGCGACTGTCTCCGGAACTATTTATTATCCTCCATTCTTACCATTGTCATTGTCGTCACAATTTAGTATCCAAGACTGCTATGAACGGTGTAGGGCGGTACATGTGTAACCGATTTTGCGGTAAGTTAAACTTGACTTCTATCGTTTCCCCGCTATTTCATGGTCACACAAGCATTTTGGACATACAAAATAAGTGCAAAAAATATCCTGCCAGCCGCCGGATTGTGTTCCGTGCCGGAACCCGGGATTGAACCGGGGGCCTTTAGATCTTCAGTCTAACGCTCTCCCAACTGAGCTATTCCGGCTGACGAGGGTTAGGTGCTATTTTTATGCTTTTATTCCTCGGTTAACTTTTTCTATCACTATTACCAAGCGAAAGCAAAAGTAATACATTTGTTCACATGCTGCTGTATTATAATAAATACATGGAATCGATTCAGTGATTGAAAGTGAATAAACTGGCGTGAATGTGTGTGTAACGCAGACACAGACAGAATTAGCTGACCGAACAGGAATTTTAGCAACCCGTTTTCATTATTTAATATTTAGGTTTTGAGAATACATTCTTCTCAACGCGACTGTCTCCGGAACTATTTATTATCCTCCATTCTTACCATTGTCATTGTCGTCACAATTTAGTATCCAAGACTGCTATGAACGGTGTAGGGCGGTACATGTGTAACCGATTTTGCGGTAAGTTAAACTTGACTTCTATCGTTTCCCCGCTATTTCATGGTCACACAAGCATTTTGGACATACAAAATAAGTGCAAAAAATATCCTGCCAGCCGCCGGATTGTGTTCCGTGCCGGAACCCGGGATTGAACCGGGGGCCTTTAGATCTTCAGTCTAACGCTCTCCCAACTGAGCTATTCCGGCTGACGAGGGTTAGGTGCTATTTTTATGCTTTTATTCCTCGGTTAACTTTTTCTATCACTATTACCAAGCGAAAGCAAAAGTAATACATTTGTTCACATGCTGCTGTATTATAATAAATACATGGAATCGATTCAGTGATTGAAAGTGAATAAACTGGCGTGAATGTGTGTGTAACGCAGACACAGACAGAATTAGCTGACCGAACAGGAATTTTAGCAACCCGTTTTCATTATTTAATATTTAGGTTTTGAGAATACATTCTTCTCAACGCGACTGTCTCCGGAACTATTTATTATCCTCCATTCTTACCATTGTCATTGTCGTCACAATTTAGTATCCAAGACTGCTATGAACGGTGTAGGGCGGTACATGTGTAACCGATTTTGCGGTAAGTTAAACTTGACTTCTATCGTTTCCCCGCTATTTCATGGTCACACAAGCATTTTGGACATACAAAATAAGTGCAAAAAATATCCTGCCAGCCGCCGGATTGTGTTCCGTGCCGGAACCCGGGATTGAACCGGGGGCCTTTAGATCTTCAGTCTAACGCTCTCCCAACTGAGCTATTCCGGCTGACGAGGGTTAGGTGCTATTTTTATGCTTTTATTCCTCGGTTAACTTTTTCTATCACTATTACCAAGCGAAAGCAAAAGTAATACATTTGTTCACATGCTGCTGTATTATAATAAATACATGGAATCGATTCAGTGATTGAAAGTGAATAAACTGGCGTGAATGTGTGTGTAACGCAGACACAGACAGAATTAGCTGACCGAACAGGAATTTTAGCAACCCGTTTTCATTATTTAATATTTAGGTTTTGAGAATACATTCTTCTCAACGCGACTGTCTCCGGAACTATTTATTATCCTCCATTCTTACCATTGTCATTGTCGTCACAATTTAGTATCCAAGACTGCTATGAACGGTGTAGGGCGGTACATGTGTAACCGATTTTGCGGTAAGTTAAACTTGACTTCTATCGTTTCCCCGCTATTTCATGGTCACACAAGCATTTTGGACATACAAAATAAGTGCAAAAAATATCCTGCCAGCCGCCGGATTGTGTTCCGTGCCGGAACCCGGGATTGAACCGGGGGCCTTTAGATCTTCAGTCTAACGCTCTCCCAACTGAGCTATTCCGGCTGACGAGGGTTAGGTGCTATTTTTATGCTTTTATTCCTCGGTTAACTTTTTCTATCACTATTACCAAGCGAAAGCAAAAGTAATACATTTGTTCACATGCTGCTGTATTATAATAAATACATGGAATCGATTCAGTGATTGAAAGTGAATAAACTGGCGTGAATGTGTGTGTAACGCAGACACAGACAGAATTAGCTGACCGAACAGGAATTTTAGCAACCCGTTTTCATTATTTAATATTTAGGTTTTGAGAATACATTCTTCTCAACGCGACTGTCTCCGGAACTATTTATTATCTCAGGGTTTATCCTCCATTCTTACCATTGTCATTGTCGTCACAATTTAGTATCCAAGACTGCTATGAACGGTGTAGGGCGGTACATGTGTAACCGATTTTGCGGTAAGTTAAACTTGACTTCTATCGTTTCCCCGCTATTTCATGGTCACACAAGCATTTTGGACATACAAAATAAGTGCAAAAAATATCCTGCCAGCCGCCGGATTGTGTTCCGTGCCGGAACCCAGGATTGAACCGGGGGCCTTTAGATCTTCAGTCTAACGCTCTCCCAACTGAGCTATTCCGGCTGACGAGGGTTAGGTGCTATTTTTATGCTTTTATTCCTCGGTTAACTTTTTCTATCACTATTACCAAGCGAAAGCAAAAGTAATACATTTGTTCACATGCTGCTGTATTATAATAAATACATGGAATCGATTCAGTGATTGAAAGTGAATAAACTGGCGTGAATGTGTGTGTAACGCAGACACAGACAGAATTAGCTGACCGAACAGGAATTTTAGCAACCCGTTTTCATTATTTAATATTTAGGTTTTGAGAATACATTCTTCTCAACGCGACTGTCTCCGGAACTATTTATTATCCTCCATTCTTACCATTGTCATTGTCGTCACAATTTAGTATCCAAGACTGCTATGAACGGTGTAGGGCGGTACATGTGTAACCGATTTTGCGGTAAGTTAAACTTGACTTCTATCGTTTCCCCGCTATTTCATGGTCACACAAGCATTTTGGACATACAAAATAAGTGCAAAAAATATCCTGCCAGCCGCCGGATTGTGTTCCGTGCCGGAACCCGGGATTGAACCGGGGGCCTTTAGATCTTCAGTCTAACGCTCTCCCAACTGAGCTATTCCGGCTGACGAGGGTTAGGTGCTATTTTTATGCTTTTATTCCTCGGTTAACTTTTTCTATCACTATTACCAAGCGAAAGCAAAAGTAATACATTTGTTCACATGCTGCTGTATTATAATAAATACATGGAATCGATTCAGTGATTGAAAGTGAATAAACTGGCGTGAATGTGTGTGTAACGCAGACACAGACAGAATTAGCTGACCGAACAGGAATTTTAGCAACCCGTTTTCATTATTTAATATTTAGGTTTTGAGAATACATTCTTCTCAACGCGACTGTCTCCGGAACTATTTATTATCTCAGGGTTTATCCTCCATTCTTACCATTGTCATTGTCGTCACAATTTAGTATCCAAGACTGCTATGAACGGTGTAGGGCGGTACATGTGTAACCGATTTTGCGGTAAGTTAAACTTGACTTCTATCGTTTCCCCGCTATTTCATGGTCACACAAGCATTTTGGACATACAAAATAAGTGCAAAAGATATCCTGCCAGCCGCCGGATTGTGTTCCGTGCCGGAACCCGGGATTGAACCGGGGGCCTTTAGATCTTCAGTCTAACGCTCTCCCAACTGAGCTATTCCGGCTGACGAGGGTTAGGTGCTATTTTTTTGCTTTTATTCCTCGGTTAACTTTTTCTATCACTATTACCAAGCGAAAGCAAAAGTAATACATTTGTTCACATGCTGCTGTATTATAATAAATACATGGAATCGATTCAGTGATTGAAAGTGAATAAACTGGCGTGAATGTGTGTGTAACGCAGACACAGACAGAATTAGCTGACCGAACAGGAATTTTAGCAACCCGTTTTCATTATTTAATATTTAGGTTTTGAGAATACATTCTTCTCAACGCGACTGTCTCCGGAACTATTTATTATCTCAGGGTTTATCCTCCATTCTTACCATTGTCATTGTCGTCACAATTTAGTATCCAAGACTGCTATGAACGGTGTAGGGCGGTACATGTGTAACCGATTTTGCGGTAAGTTAAACTTGACTTCTATCGTTTCCCCGCTATTTCATGGTCACACAAGCATTTTGGACATACAAAATAAGTGCAAAAAATATCCTGCCAGCCGCCGGATTGTGTTCCGTGCCGGAACCCGGGATTGAACCGGGGGCCTTTAGATCTTCAGTCTAACGCTCTCCCAACTGAGCTATTCCGGCTGACGAGGGTTAGGTGCTATTTTTATGCTTTTATTCCTCGGTTAACTTTTTCTATCACTATTACCAAGCGAAAGCAAAAGTAATACATTTGTTCACATGCTGCTGTATTATAATAAATACATGGAATCGATTCAGTGATTGAAAGTGAATAAACTGGCGTGAATGTGTGTGTAACGCAGACACAGACAGAATTAGCTGACCGAACAGGAATTTTAGCAACCCGTTTTCATTATTTAATATTTAGGTTTTGAGAATACATTCTTCTCAACGCGACTGTCTCCGGAACTATTTATTATCTCAGGGTTTATCCTCCATTCTTACCATTGTCATTGTCGTCACAATTTAGTATCCAAGACTGCTATGAACGGTGTAGGGCGGTACATGTGTAACCGATTTTGCGGTAAGTTAAACTTGACTTCTATCGTTTCCCCGCTATTTCATGGTCACACAAGCATTTTGGACATACAAAATAAGTGCAAAAAATATCCTGCCAGCCGCCGGATTGTGTTCTGTGCCGGAACCCGGGATTGAACCGGGGGCCTTTAGATCTTCAGTCTAACGCTCTCCCAACTGAGCTATTCCGGCTGACGAGGGTTAGGTGCTATTTTTATGCTTTTATTCCTCGGTTAACTTTTTCTATCACTATTACCAAGCGAAAGCAAAAGTAATACATTTGTTCACATGCTGCTGTATTATAATAAATACATGGAATCGATTCAGTGATTGAAAGTGAATAAACTGGCGTGAATGTGTGTGTAACGCAGACACAGACAGAATTAGCTGACCGAACAGGAATTTTAGCAACCCGTTTTCATTATTTAATATTTAGGTTTTGAGAATACATTCTTCTCAACGCGACTGTCTCCGGAACTATTTATTATCTCAGGGTTTATCCTCCATTCTTACCATTGTCATTGTCGTCACAATTTAGTATCCAAGACTGCTATGAACGGTGTAGGGCGGTACATGTGTAACCGATTTTGCGGTAAGTTAAACTTGACTTCTATCGTTTCCCCGCTATTTCATGGTCACACAAGCATTTTGGACATACAAAATAAGTGCAAAAAATATCCTGCCAGCCGCCGGATTGTGTTCCGTGCCGGAACCCGGGATTGAACCGGGGGCCTTTAGATCTTCAGTCTAACGCTCTCCCAACTGAGCTATTCCGGCTGACGAGGGTTAGGTGCTATTTTTATGCTTTTATTCCTCGGTTAACTTTTTCTATCACTATTACCAAGCGAAAGCAAAAGTAATACATTTGTTCACATGCTGCTGTATTATAATAAATACATGGAATCGATTCAGTGATTGAAAGTGAATAAACTGGCGTGAATGTGTGTGTAACGCAGACACAGACAGAATTAGCTGACCGAACAGGAATTTTAGCAACCCGTTTTCATTATTTAATATTTAGGTTTTGAGAATACATTCTTCTCAACGCGACTGTCTCCGGAACTATTTATTATCTCAGGGTTTATCCTCCATTCTTACCATTGTCATTGTCGTCACAATTTAGTATCCAAGACTGCTATGAACGGTGTAGGGCGGTACATGTGTAACCGATTTTGCGGTAAGTTAAACTTGACTTCTATCGTTTCCCCGCTATTTCATGGTAACACAAGCATTTTGGACATACATAATAAGTGCAAACAATATCCTGCCAGCCGCCGGATTGTGTTCCGTGCCGGAACCCGGGATTGAACCGGGGGCCTTTAGATCTTCAGTCTAACGCTCTCCCAACTGAGCTATTCCGGCTGACGAGGGTTAGGTGCTATTTTTATGCTTTTATTCCTCGGTTAACTTTTTCTATCACTATTACCAAGCGAAAGCAAAAGTAATACATTTGTTCACATGCTGCTGTATTATAATAAATACATGGAATCGATTCAGTGATTGAAAGTGAATAAACTGGCGTGAATGTGTGTGTAACGCAGACACAGACAGAATTAGCTGACCGAACAGGAATTTTAGCAACCCGTTTTCATTATTTAATATTTAGGTTTTGAGAATACATTCTTCTCAACGCGACTGTCTCCGGAACTATTTATTATCTCAGGGTTTATCCTCCATTCTTACCATTGTCATTGTCGTCACAATTTAGTATCCAAGACTGCTATGAACGGTGTAGGGCGGTACATGTGTAACCGATTTTGCGGTAAGTTAAACTTGACTTCTATCGTTTCCCCGCTATTTCATGGTCACACAAGCATTTTGGACATACAAAATAAGTGCAAAAAATATCCTGCCAGCCGCCGGATTGTGTTCCGTGCCGGAACCCGGGATTGAACCGGGGGCCTTTAGATCTTCAGTCTAACGCTCTCCCAACTGAGCTATTCCGGCTGACGAGGGTTAGGTGCTATTTTTATGCTTTTATTCCTCGGTTAACTTTTTCTATCACTATTACCAAGCGAAAGCAAAAGTAATACATTTGTTCACATGCTGCTGTATTATAATAAATACATGGAATCGATTCAGTGATTGAAAGTGAATAAACTGGCGTGAATGTGTGTGTAACGCAGACACAGACAGAATTAGCTGACCGAACAGGAATTTTAGCAACCCGTTTTCATTATTTAATATTTAGGTTTTGAGAATACATTCTTCTCAACGCGACTGTCTCCGGAACTATTTATTATCCTCCATTCTTACCATTGTCATTGTCGTCACAATTTAGTATCCAAGACTGCTATGAACGGTGTAGGGCGGTACATGTGTAACCGATTTTGCGGTAAGTTAAACTTGACTTCTATCGTTTCCCCGCTATTTCATGGTCACACAAGCATTTTGGACATACAAAATAAGTGCAAAAAATATCCTGCCAGCCGCCGGATTGTGTTCCGTGCCGGAACCCGGGATTGAACCGGGGGCCTTTAGATCTTCAGTCTAACGCTCTCCCAACTGAGCTATTCCGGCTGATGAGGGTTAGGTGCTATTTTTTTGCTTTTATTCCTCGGTTAACTTTTTCTATCACTATTACCAAGCGAAAGCAAAAGTAATACATTTGTTCACATGCTGCTGTATTATAATAAATACATGGAATCGATTCAGTGATTGAAAGTGAATAAACTGGCGTGAATGTGTGTGTAACGCAGACACAGACAGAATTAGCTGACCGAACAGGAATTTTAGCAACCCGTTTTCATTATTTAATATTTAGGTTTTGAGAATACATTCTTCTCAACGCGACTGTCTCCGGAACTATTTATTATCTCAGGGTTTATCCTCCATTCTTACCATTGTCATTGTCGTCACAATTTAGTATCCAAGACTGCTATGAACGGTGTAGGGCGGTACATGTGTAACCGATTTTGCGGTAAGTTAAACTTGACTTCTATCGTTTCCCCGCTATTTCATGGTCACACAAGCATTTTGGACATACAAAATAAGTGCAAAAAATATCCTGCCAGCCGCCGGATTGTGTTCCGTGCCGGAACCCGGGATTGAACCGGGGGCCTTTAGATCTTCAGTCTAACGCTCTCCCAACTGAGCTATTCCGGCTGACGAGGGTTAGGTGCTATTTTTATGCTTTTATTCCTCGGTTAACTTTTTCTATCACTATTACCAAGCGAAAGCAAAAGTAATACATTTGTTCACATGCTGCTGTATTATAATAAATACATGGAATCGATTCAGTGATTGAAAGTGAATAAACTGGCGTGAATGTGTGTGTAACGCAGACACAGACAGAATTAGCTGACCGAACAGGAATTTTAGCAACCCGTTTTCATTATTTAATATTTAGGTTTTGAGAATACATTCTTCTCAACGCGACTGTCTCCGGAACTATTTATTATCTCAGGGTTTATCCTCCATTCTTACCATTGTCATTGTCGTCACAATTTAGTATCCAAGACTGCTATGAACGGTGTAGGGCGGTACATGTGTAACCGATTTTGCGGTAAGTTAAACTTGACTTCTATCGTTTCCCCGCTATTTCATGGTCACACAAGCATTTTGGACATACAAAATAAGTGCAAAAAATATCCTGCCAGCCGCCGGATTGTGTTCCGTGCCGGAACCCGGGATTGAACCGGGGGCCTTTAGATCTTCAGTCTAACGCTCTCCCAACTGAGCTATTCCGGCTGATGAGGGTTAGGTGCTATTTTTTTGCTTTTATTCCTCGGTTAACTTTTTCTATCACTATTACCAAGCGAAAGCAAAAGTAATACATTTGTTCACATGCTGCTGTATTATAATAAATACATGGAATCGATTCAGTGATTGAAAGTGAATAAACTGGCGTGAATGTGTGTGTAACGCAGACACAGACAGAATTAGCTGACCGAACAGGAATTTTAGCAACCCGTTTTCATTATTTAATATTTAGGTTTTGAGAATACATTCTTCTCAACGCGACTGTCTCCGGAACTATTTATTATCTCAGGGTTTATCCTCCATTCTTACCATTGTCATTGTCGTCACAATTTAGTATCCAAGACTGCTATGAACGGTGTAGGGCGGTACATGTGTAACCGATTTTGCGGTAAGTTAAACTTGACTTCTATCGTTTCCCCGCTATTTCATGGTCACACAAGCATTTTGGACATACAAAATAAGTGCAAAAAATATCCTGCCAGCCGCCGGATTGTGTTCCGTGCCGGAACCCGGGATTGAACCGGGGGCCTTTAGATCTTCAGTCTAACGCTCTCCCAACTGAGCTATTCCGGCTGACGAGGGTTAGGTGCTATTTTTATGCTTTTATTCCTCGGTTAACTTTTTCTATCACTATTACCAAGCGAAAGCAAAAGTAATACATTTGTTCACATGCTGCTGTATTATAATAAATACATGGAATCGATTCAGTGATTGAAAGTGAATAAACTGGCGTGAATGTGTGTGTAACGCAGACACAGACAGAATTAGCTGACCGAACAGGAATTTTAGCAACCCGTTTTCATTATTTAATATTTAGGTTTTGAGAATACATTCTTCTCAACGCGACTGTCTCCGGAACTATTTATTATCTCAGGGTTTATCCTCCATTCTTACCATTGTCATTGTCGTCACAATTTAGTATCCAAGACTGCTATGAACGGTGTAGGGCGGTACATGTGTAACCGATTTTGCGGTAAGTTAAACTTGACTTCTATCGTTTCCCCGCTATTTCATGGCAACACAAGCATTTTGGACATACAAAATAAGTGCAAAAAATATCCTGCCAGCCGCCGGATTGTGTTCCGTGCCGGAACCCGGGATTGAACCATGGGCCTTTAGATCTTCAGTCTAACGCTCTCCCAACTGAGCTATTCCGGCTGACGAGGGTTAGGTGCTATTTTTATGCTTTTATTCCTCGGTTAACTTTTTCTATCACTATTACCAAGCGAAAGCAAAAGTAATACATTTGTTCACATGCTGCTGTATTATAATAAATACATGGAATCGATTCAGTGATTGAAAGTGAATAAACTGGCGTGAATGTGTGTGTAACGCAGACACAGACAGAATTAGCTGACCGAACAGGAATTTTAGCAACCCGTTTTCATTATTTAATATTTAGGTTTTGAGAATACATTCTTCTCAACGCGACTGTCTCCGGAACTATTTATTATCTCAGGGTTTATCCTCCATTCTTACCATTGTCATTGTCGTCACAATTTAGTATCCAAGACTGCTATGAACGGTGTAGGGCGGTACATGTGTAACTGATTTTGCGGTATGTTAAACTTGACTTCTATCGTTTCCCCGCTATTTCATGGTCACACAAGCATTTTGGACATACAAAATAAGTGCAAAAAATATCCTGCCAGCCGCCGGATTGTGTTCCGTGCCGGAACCCGGGATTGAACCGGGGGCCTTTAGATCTTCAGTCTAACGCTCTCCCAACTGAGCTATTCCGGCTGACGAGGGTTAGGTGCTATTTTTATGCTTTTATTCCTCGGTTAACTTTTTCTATCACTATTACCAAGCGAAAGCAAAAGTAATACATTTGTTCACATGCTGCTGTATTATAATAAATACATGGAATCGATTCAGTGATTGAAAGTGAATAAACTGGCGTGAATGTGTGTGTAACGCAGACACAGACAGAATTAGCAATCGGATCACCTCGGTTATTTCCGCCTATGGTCGGAAAGTAATCTCGGAGGTAAGTGTATGGATATGGACCAAAAATCGGTCCAAATGTGATGCGGTTAGCCTGTTTACACAACAACATTATTTTAGTGCGATGAAATAGATTATCCTTTTATTATTCAACTATACAGATCTTTATCGAAGCAGAACTAAAAATCTAATACAAGATTGTATTTTTTAAACTTAAATTCGCTAACACTGCCAAAAAATTCCTTTTTTGACAACGTTTAAATAAATAAGTATTTGTTTACAATCTGACGTCATCAGTAACAATCAACTAAACGTCAATAACAAGCCAATCAAATGAATGAACTGAAACGTCACAAACGAACTTGTGACGTCACAAATTCTTTGAAATCACTGAAAATAGTTCAAAATGGAGATCACTTACCTCCGAGGTCACTTTCTCGACCCTTGACGGAAATGGCCGAGAGATGTTCCGATTGCAGAATTAGCTGACCGAACAGGAATTTTAGCAACCCGTTTTCATTATTTAATATTTAGGTTTTGAGAATACATTCTTCTCAACGCGACTGTCTCCGGAACTATTTATTATCTCAGGGTTTATCCTCCATTCTTACCATTGTCATTGTCGTCACAATTTAGTATCCAAGACTGCTATGAACGGTGTAGGGCGGTACATGTGTAACCGATTTTGCGGTAAGTTAAACTTGACTTCTATCGTTTCCCCGCTATTTCATGGTCACACAAGCATTTTGGACATACAAAATAAGTGCAAAAAATATCCTGCCAGCCGCCGGATTGTGTTCCGTGCCGGAACCCGGGATTGAACCGGGGGCCTTTAGATCTTCAGTCTAACGCTCTCCCAACTGAGCTATTCCGGCTGACGAGGGTTAGGTGCTATTTTTATGCTTTTATTCCTCGGTTAACTTTTTCTATCACTATTACCAAGCGAAAGCAAAAGTAATACATTTGTTCACATGCTGCTGTATTATAATAAATACATGGAATCGATTCAGTGATTGAAAGTGAATAAACTGGCGTGAATGTGTGTGTAACGCAGACACAGACAGAATTAGCTGACCGAACAGGAATTTTAGCAACCCGTTTTCATTATTTAATATTTAGGTTTTGAGAATACATTCTTCTCAACGCGACTGTCTCCGGAACTATTTATTATCTCAGGGTTTATCCTCCATTCTTACCATTGTCATTGTCGTCACAATTTAGTATCCAAGACTGCTATGAACGGTGTAGGGCGGTACATGTGTAACCGATTTTGCGGTAAGTTAAACTTGACTTCTATCGTTTCCCCGCTATTTCATGGTCACACAAGCATTTTGGACATACAAAATAAGTGCAAAAAATATCCTGCCAGCCGCCGGATTGTGTTCCGTGCCGGAACCCGGGATTGAACCGGGGGCCTTTAGATCTTCAGTCTAACGCTCTCCCAACTGAGCTATTCCGGCTGACGAGGGTTAGGTGCTATTTTTATGCTTTTATTCCTCGGTTAACTTTTTCTATCACTATTACCAAGCGAAAGCAAAAGTAATACATTTGTTCACATGCTGCTGTATTATAATAAATACATGGAATCGATTCAGTGATTGAAAGTGAATAAACTGGCGTGAATGTGTGTGTAACGCAGACACAGACAGAATTAGCTGACCGAACAGGAATTTTAGCAACCCGTTTTCATTATTTAATATTTAGGTTTTGAGAATACATTCTTCTCAACGCGACTGTCTCCGGAACTATTTATTATCTCAGGGTTTATCCTCCATTCTTACCATTGTCATTGTCGTCACAATTTAGTATCCAAGACTGCTATGAACGGTGTAGGGCGGTACATGTGTAACCGATTTTGCGGTAAGTTAAACTTGACTTCTATCGTTTCCCCGCTATTTCATGGTCACACAAGCATTTTGGACATACAAAATAAGTGCAAAAAATATCCTGCCAGCCGCCGGATTGTGTTCCGTGCCGGAACCCGGGATTGAACCGGGGGCCTTTAGATCTTCAGTCTAACGCTCTCCCAACTGAGCTATTCCGGCTGACGAGGGTTAGGTGCTATTTTTATGCTTTTATTCCTCGGTTAACTTTTTCTATCACTATTACCAAGCGAAAGCAAAAGTAATACATTTGTTCACATGCTGCTGTATTATAATAAATACATGGAATCGATTCAGTGATTGAAAGTGAATAAACTGGCGTGAATGTGTGTGTAACGCAGACACAGACAGAATTAGCTGACCGAACAGGAATTTTAGCAACCCGTTTTCATTATTTAATATTTAGGTTTTGAGAATACATTCTTCTCAACGCGACTGTCTCCGGAACTATTTATTATCTCAGGGTTTATCCTCCATTCTTACCATTGTCATTGTCGTCACAATTTAGTATCCAAGACTGCTATGAACGGTGTAGGGCGGTACATGTGTAACCGATTTTGCGGTAAGTTAAACTTGACTTCTATCGTTTCCCCGCTATTTCATGGTCACACAAGCATTTTGGACATACAAAATAAGTGCAAAAAATATCCTGCCAGCCGCCGGATTGTGTTCCGTGCCGGAACCCGGGATTGAACCGGGGGCCTTTAGATCTTCAGTCTAACGCTCTCCCAACTGAGCTATTCCGGCTGACGAGGGTTAGGTGCTATTTTTATGCTTTTATTCCTCGGTTAACTTTTTCTATCACTATTACCAAGCGAAAGCAAAAGTAATACATTTGTTCACATGCTGCTGTATTATAATAAATACATGGAATCGATTCAGTGATTGAAAGTGAATAAACTGGCGTGAATGTGTGTGTAACGCAGACACAGACAGAATTAGCTGACCGAACAGGAATTTTAGCAACCCGTTTTCATTATTTAATATTTAGGTTTTGAGAATACATTCTTCTCAACGCGACTGTCTCCGGAACTATTTATTATCTCAGGGTTTATCCTCCATTCTTACCATTGTCATTGTCGTCACAATTTAGTATCCAAGACTGCTATGAACGGTGTAGGGCGGTACATGTGTAACCGATTTTGCGGTAAGTTAAACTTGACTTCTATCGTTTCCCCGCTATTTCATGGCAACACAAGCATTTTGGACATACAAAATAAGTGCAAAAAATATCCTGCCAGCCGCCGGATTGTGTTCCGTGCCGGAACCCGGGATTGAACCGGGGGCCTTTAGATCTTCAGTCTAACGCTCTCCCAACTGAGCTATTCCGGCTGACGAGGGTTAGGTGCTATTTTTATGCTTTTATTCCTCGGTTAACTTTTTCTATCACTATTACCAAGCGAAAGCAAAAGTAATACATTTGTTCACATGCTGCTGTATTATAATAAATACATGGAATCGATTCAGTGATTGAAAGTGAATAAACTGGCGTGAATGTGTGTGTAACGCAGACACAGACAGAATTAGCTGACCGAACAGGAATTTTAGCAACCCGTTTTCATTATTTAATATTTAGGTTTTGAGAATACATTCTTCTCAACGCGACTGTCTCCGGAACTATTTATTATCTCAGGGTTTATCCTCCATTCTTACCATTGTCATTGTCGTCACAATTTAGTATCCAAGACTGCTATGAACGGTGTAGGGCGGTACATGTGTAACTGATTTTGCGGTATGTTAAACTTGACTTCTATCGTTTCCCCGCTATTTCATGGTCACACAAGCATTTTGGACATACAAAATAAGTGCAAAAAATATCCTGCCAGCCGCCGGATTGTGTTCCGTGCCGGAACCCGGGATTGAACCGGGGGCCTTTAGATCTTCAGTCTAACGCTCTCCCAACTGAGCTATTCCGGCTGACGAGGGTTAGGTGCTATTTTTATGCTTTTATTCCTCGGTTAACTTTTTCTATCACTATTACCAAGCGAAAGCAAAAGTAATACATTTGTTCACATGCTGCTGTATTATAATAAATACATGGAATCGATTCAGTGATTGAAAGTGAATAAACTGGCGTGAATGTGTGTGTAACGCAGACACAGACAGAATTAGCAATCGGATCACCTCGGTTATTTCCGCCTATGGTCGGAAAGTAATCTCGGAGGTAAGTGTATGGATATGGACCAAAAATCGGTCCAAATGTGATGCGGTTAGCCTGTTTACACAACAACATTATTTTAGTGCGATGAAATAGATTATCCTTTTATTATTCAACTATACAGATCTTTATCGAAGCAGAACTAAAAATCTAATACAAGATTGTATTTTTTAAACTTAAATTCGCTAACACTGCCAAAAAATTCCTTTTTTGACAACGTTTAAATAAATAAGTATTTGTTTACAATCTGACGTCATCAGTAACAATCAACTAAACGTCAATAACAAGCCAATCAAATGAATGAACTGAAACGTCACAAACGAACTTGTGACGTCACAAATTCTTTGAAATCACTGAAAATAGTTCAAAATGGAGATCACTTACCTCCGAGGTCACTTTCTCGACCCTTGACGGAAATGGCCGAGAGATGTTCCGATTGCAGAATTAGCTGACCGAACAGGAATTTTAGCAACCCGTTTTCATTATTTAATATTTAGGTTTTGAGAATACATTCTTCTCAACGCGACTGTCTCCGGAACTATTTATTATCTCAGGGTTTATCCTCCATTCTTACCATTGTCATTGTCGTCACAATTTAGTATCCAAGACTGCTATGAACGGTGTAGGGCGGTACATGTGTAACCGATTTTGCGGTAAGTTAAACTTGACTTCTATCGTTTCCCCGCTATTTCATGGTCACACAAGCATTTTGGACATACAAAATAAGTGCAAAAAATATCCTGCCAGCCGCCGGATTGTGTTCCGTGCCGGAACCCGGGATTGAACCGGGGGCCTTTAGATCTTCAGTCTAACGCTCTCCCAACTGAGCTATTCCGGCTGACGAGGGTTAGGTGCTATTTTTATGCTTTTATTCCTCGGTTAACTTTTTCTATCACTATTACCAAGCGAAAGCAAAAGTAATACATTTGTTCACATGCTGCTGTATTATAATAAATACATGGAATCGATTCAGTGATTGAAAGTGAATAAACTGGCGTGAATGTGTGTGTAACGCAGACACAGACAGAATTAGCTGACCGAACAGGAATTTTAGCAACCCGTTTTCATTATTTAATATTTAGGTTTTGAGAATACATTCTTCTCAACGCGACTGTCTCCGGAACTATTTATTATCCTCCATTCTTACCATTGTCATTGTCGTCACAATTTAGTATCCAAGACTGCTATGAACGGTGTAGGGCGGTACATGTGTAACCGATTTTGCGGTAAGTTAAACTTGACTTCTATCGTTTCCCCGCTATTTCATGGTCACACAAGCATTTTGGACATACAAAATAAGTGCAAAAAATATCCTGCCAGCCGCCGGATTGTGTTCCGTGCCGGAACCCGGGATTGAACCGGGGGCCTTTAGATCTTCAGTCTAACGCTCTCCCAACTGAGCTATTCCGGCTGACGAGGGTTAGGTGCTATTTTTATGCTTTTATTCCTCGGTTAACTTTTTCTATCACTATTACCAAGCGAAAGCAAAAGTAATACATTTGTTCACATGCTGCTGTATTATAATAAATACATGGAATCGATTCAGTGATTGAAAGTGAATAAACTGGCGTGAATGTGTGTGTAACGCAGACACAGACAGAATTAGCTGACCGAACAGGAATTTTAGCAACCCGTTTTCATTATTTAATATTTAGGTTTTGAGAATACATTCTTCTCAACGCGACTGTCTCCGGAACTATTTATTATCTCAGGGTTTATCCTCCATTCTTACCATTGTCATTGTCGTCACAATTTAGTATCCAAGACTGCTATGAACGGTGTAGGGCGGTACATGTGTAACCGATTTTGCGGTAAGTTAAACTTGACTTCTATCGTTTCCCCGCTATTTCATGGTCACACAAGCATTTTGGACATACAAAATAAGTGCAAAAAATATCCTGCCAGCCGCCGGATTGTGTTCCGTGCCGGAACCCGGGATTGAACCGGGGGCCTTTAGATCTTCAGTCTAACGCTCTCCCAACTGAGCTATTCCGGCTGATGAGGGTTAGGTGCTATTTTTTTGCTTTTATTCCTCGGTTAACTTTTTCTATCACTATTACCAAGCGAAAGCAAAAGTAATACATTTGTTCACATGCTGCTGTATTATAATAAATACATGGAATCGATTCAGTGATTGAAAGTGAATAAACTGGCGTGAATGTGTGTGTAACGCAGACACAGACAGAATTAGCTGACCGAACAGGAATTTTAGCAACCCGTTTTCATTATTTAATATTTAGGTTTTGAGAATACATTCTTCTCAACGCGACTGTCTCCGGAACTATTTATTATCTCAGGGTTTATCCTCCATTCTTACCATTGTCATTGTCGTCACAATTTAGTATCCAAGACTGCTATGAACGGTGTAGGGCGGTACATGTGTAACCGATTTTGCGGTAAGTTAAACTTGACTTCTATCGTTTCCCCGCTATTTCATGGTCACACAAGCATTTTGGACATACAAAATAAGTGCAAAAAATATCCTGCCAGCCGCCGGATTGTGTTCCGTGCCGGAACCCGGGATTGAACCGGGGGCCTTTAGATCTTCAGTCTAACGCTCTCCCAACTGAGCTATTCCGGCTGACGAGGGTTAGGTGCTATTTTTATGCTTTTATTCCTCGGTTAACTTTTTCTATCACTATTACCAAGCGAAAGCAAAAGTAATACATTTGTTCACATGCTGCTGTATTATAATAAATACATGGAATCGATTCAGTGATTGAAAGTGAATAAACTGGCGTGAATGTGTGTGTAACGCAGACACAGACAGAATTAGCTGACCGAACAGGAATTTTAGCAACCCGTTTTCATTATTTAATATTTAGGTTTTGAGAATACATTCTTCTCAACGCGACTGTCTCCGGAACTATTTATTATCTCAGGGTTTATCCTCCATTCTTACCATTGTCATTGTCGTCACAATTTAGTATCCAAGACTGCTATGAACGGTGTAGGGCGGTACATGTGTAACCGATTTTGCGGTAAGTTAAACTTGACTTCTATCGTTTCCCCGCTATTTCATGGCAACACAAGCATTTTGGACATACAAAATAAGTGCAAAAAATATCCTGCCAGCCGCCGGATTGTGTTCCGTGCCGGAACCCGGGATTGAACCATGGGCCTTTAGATCTTCAGTCTGACGCTCTCCCAACTGAGCTATTCCGGCTGACGAGGGTTAGGTGCTATTTTTATGCTTTTATTCCTCGGTTAACTTTTTCTATCACTATTACCAAGCGAAAGCAAAAGTAATACATTTGTTCACATGCTGCTGTATTATAATAAATACATGGAATCGATTCAGTGATTGAAAGTGAATAAACTGGCGTGAATGTGTGTGTAACGCAGACACAGACAGAATTAGCTGACCGAACAGGAATTTTAGCAACCCGTTTTCATTATTTAATATTTAGGTTTTGAGAATACATTCTTCTCAACGCGACTGTCTCCGGAACTATTTATTATCTCAGGGTTTATCCTCCATTCTTACCATTGTCATTGTCGTCACAATTTAGTATCCAAGACTGCTATGAACGGTGTAGGGCGGTACATGTGTAACTGATTTTGCGGTAAGTTAAACTTGACTTCTATCGTTTCCCCGCTATTTCATGGTCACACAAGCATTTTGGACATACAAAATAAGTGCAAAAAATATCCTGCCAGCCGCCGGATTGTGTTCCGTGCCGGAACCCGGGATTGAACCGGGGGCCTTTAGATCTTCAGTCTAACGCTCTCCCAACTGAGCTATTCCGGCTGACGAGGGTTAGGTGCTATTTTTATGCTTTTATTCCTCGGTTACCTTTTTCTATCACTATTACCAAGCGAAAGCAAAAGTAATACATTTGTTCACATGCTGCTGTATTATAATAAATACATGGAATCGATTCAGTGATTGAAAGTGAATAAACTGGCGTGAATGTGTGTGTAACGCAGACACAGACAGAATTAGCTGACCGAACAGGAATTTTAGCAACCCGTTTTCATTATTTAATATTTAGGTTTTGAGAATACATTCTTCTCAACGCGACTGTCTCCGGAACTATTTATTATCTCAGGGTTTATCCTCCATTCTTACCATTGTCATTGTCGTCACAATTTAGTATCCAAGACTGCTATGAACGGTGTAGGGCGGTACATGTGTAACCGATTTTGCGGTAAGTTAAACTTGACTTCTATCGTTTCCCCGCTATTTCATGGTCACACAAGCATTTTGGACATACAAAATAAGTGCAAAAAATATCCTGCCAGCCGCCGGATTGTGTTCCGTGCCGGAACCCGGGATTGAACCGGGGGCCTTTAGATCTTCAGTCTAACGCTCTCCCAACTGAGCTATTCCGGCTGACGAGGGTTAGGTGCTATTTTTATGCTTTTATTCCTCGGTTAACTTTTTCTATCACTATTACCAAGCGAAAGCAAAAGTAATACATTTGTTCACATGCTGCTGTATTATAATAAATACATGGAATCGATTCAGTGATTGAAAGTGAATAAACTGGCGTGAATGTGTGTGTAACGCAGACACAGACAGAATTAGCTGACCGAACAGGAATTTTAGCAACCCGTTTTCATTATTTAATATTTAGGTTTTGAGAATACATTCTTCTCAACGCGACTGTCTCCGGAACTATTTATTATCCTCCATTCTTACCATTGTCATTGTCGTCACAATTTAGTATCCAAGACTGCTATGAACGGTGTAGGGCGGTACATGTGTAACCGATTTTGCGGTAAGTTAAACTTGACTTCTATCGTTTCCCCGCTATTTCATGGTCACACAAGCATTTTGGACATACAAAATAAGTGCAAAAAATATCCTGCCAGCCGCCGGATTGTGTTCCGTGCCGGAACCCGGGATTGAACCGGGGGCCTTTAGATCTTCAGTCTAACGCTCTCCCAACTGAGCTATTCCGGCTGACGAGGGTTAGGTGCTATTTTTATGCTTTTATTCCTCGGTTAACTTTTTCTATCACTATTACCAAGCGAAAGCAAAAGTAATACATTTGTTCACATGCTGCTGTATTATAATAAATACATGGAATCGATTCAGTGATTGAAAGTGAATAAACTGGCGTGAATGTGTGTGTAACGCAGACACAGACAGAATTAGCTGACCGAACAGGAATTTTAGCAACCCGTTTTCATTATTTAATATTTAGGTTTTGAGAATACATTCTTCTCAACGCGACTGTCTCCGGAACTATTTATTATCTCAGGGTTTATCCTCCATTCTTACCATTGTCATTGTCGTCACAATTTAGTATCCAAGACTGCTATGAACGGTGTAGGGCGGTACATGTGTAACCGATTTTGCGGTAAGTTAAACTTGACTTCTATCGTTTCCCCGCTATTTCATGGTCACACAAGCATTTTGGACATACAAAATAAGTGCAAAAAATATCCTGCCAGCCGCCGGATTGTGTTCCGTGCCGGAACCCGGGATTGAACCGGGGGCCTTTAGATCTTCAGTCTAACGCTCTCCCAACTGAGCTATTCCGGCTGACGAGGGTTAGGTGCTATTTTTATGCTTTTATTCCTCGGTTAACTTTTTCTATCACTATTACCAAGCGAAAGCAAAAGTAATACATTTGTTCACATGCTGCTGTATTATAATAAATACATGGAATCGATTCAGTGATTGAAAGTGAATAAACTGGCGTGAATGTGTGTGTAACGCAGACACAGACAGAATTAGCTGACCGAACAGGAATTTTAGCAACCCGTTTTCATTATTTAATATTTAGGTTTTGAGAATACATTCTTCTCAACGCGACTGTCTCCGGAACTATTTATTATCCTCCATTCTTACCATTGTCATTGTCGTCACAATTTAGTATCCAAGACTGCTATGAACGGTGTAGGGCGGTACATGTGTAACCGATTTTGCGGTAAGTTAAACTTGACTTCTATCGTTTCCCCGCTATTTCATGGTCACACAAGCATTTTGGACATACAAAATAAGTGCAAAAAATATCCTGCCAGCCGCCGGATTGTGTTCCGTGCCGGAACCCGGGATTGAACCGGGGGCCTTTTGATCTTCAGTCTAACGCTCTCCCAACTGAGCTATTCCGGCTGACGAGGGTTAGGTGCTATTTTTATGCTTTTATTCCCTCGGTTAACTTTTTCTATCACTATTACCAAGCGAAAGCAAAAGTAATACATTTGTTCACATGCTGCTGTATTATAATAAATACATGGAATCGATTCAGTGATTGAAAGTGAATAAACTGGCGTGAATGTGTGTGTAACGCAGACACAGACAGAATTAGCTGACCGAACAGGAATTTTAGCAACCCGTTTTCATTATTTAATATTTAGGTTTTGAGAATACATTCTTCTCAACGCGACTGTCTCCGGAACTATTTATTATCCTCCATTCTTACCATTGTCATTGTCGTCACAATTTAGTATCCAAGACTGCTATGAACGGTGTAGGGCGGTACATGTGTAACCGATTTTGCGGTAAGTTAAACTTGACTTCTATCGTTTCCCCGCTATTTCATGGTCACACAAGCATTTTGGACATACAAAATAAGTGCAAAAAATATCCTGCCAGCCGCCGGATTGTGTTCCGTGCCGGAACCCGGGATTGAACCGGGGGCCTTTAGATCTTCAGTCTAACGCTCTCCCAACTGAGCTATTCCGGCTGACGAGGGTTAGGTGCTATTTTTATGCTTTTATTCCTCGGTTAACTTTTTCTATCACTATTACCAAGCGAAAGCAAAAGTAATACATTTGTTCACATGCTGCTGTATTATAATAAATACATGGAATCGATTCAGTGATTGAAAGTGAATAAACTGGCGTGAATGTGTGTGTAACGCAGACACAGACAGAATTAGCTGACCGAACAGGAATTTTAGCAACCCGTTTTCATTATTTAATATTTAGGTTTTGAGAATACATTCTTCTCAACGCGACTGTCTCCGGAACTATTTATTATCCTCCATTCTTACCATTGTCATTGTCGTCACAATTTAGTATCCAAGACTGCTATGAACGGTGTAGGGCGGTACATGTGTAACCGATTTTGCGGTAAGTTAAACTTGACTTCTATCGTTTCCCCGCTATTTCATGGTCACACAAGCATTTTGGACATACAAAATAAGTGCAAAAAATATCCTGCCAGCCGCCGGATTGTGTTCCGTGCCGGAACCCGGGATTGAACCGGGGGCCTTTAAATCTTCAGTCTAACGCTCTCCCAACTGAGCTATTCCGGCTGACGAGGGTTAGGTGCTATTTTTATGCTTTTATTCCTCGGTTAACTTTTTCTATCACTATTACCAAGCGAAAGCAAAAGTAATACATTTGTTCACATGCTGCTGTATTATAATAAATACATGGAATCGATTCAGTGATTGAAAGTGAATAAACTGGCGTGAATGTGTGTGTAACGCAGACACAGACAGAATTAGCTGACCGAACAGGAATTTTAGCAACCCGTTTTCATTATTTAATATTTAGGTTTTGAGAATACATTCTTCTCAACGCGACTGTCTCCGGAACTATTTATTATCCTCCATTCTTACCATTGTCATTGTCGTCACAATTTAGTATCCAAGACTGCTATGAACGGTGTAGGGCGGTACATGTGTAACCGATTTTGCGGTAAGTTAAACTTGACTTCTATCGTTTCCCCGCTATTTCATGGTCACACAAGCATTTTGGACATACAAAATAAGTGCAAAAAATATCCTGCCAGCCGCCGGATTGTGTTCCGTGCCGGAACCCGGGATTGAACCGGGGGCCTTTAGATCTTCAGTCTAACGCTCTCCCAACTGAGCTATTCCGGCTGACGAGGGTTAGGTGCTATTTTTATGCTTTTATTCCTCGGTTAACTTTTTCTATCACTATTACCAAGCGAAAGCAAAAGTAATACATTTGTTCACATGCTGCTGTATTATAATAAATACATGGAATCGATTCAGTGATTGAAAGTGAATAAACTGGCGTGAATGTGTGTGTAACGCAGACACAGACAGAATTAGCTGACCGAACAGGAATTTTAGCAACCCGTTTTCATTATTTAATATTTAGGTTTTGAGAATACATTCTTCTCAACGCGACTGTCTCCGGAACTATTTATTATCCTCCATTCTTACCATTGTCATTGTCGTCACAATTTAGTATCCAAGACTGCTATGAACGGTGTAGGGCGGTACATGTGTAACCGATTTTGCGGTAAGTTAAACTTGACTTCTATCGTTTCCCCGCTATTTCATGGTCACACAAGCATTTTGGACATACAAAATAAGTGCAAAAAATATCCTGCCAGCCGCCGGATTGTGTTCCGTGCCGGAACCCGGGATTGAACCGGGGGCCTTTAGATCTTCAGTCTAACGCTCTCCCAACTGAGCTATTCCGGCTAACGAGGGTTAGGTGCTATTTTTATGCTTTTATTCCTCGGTTAACTTTTTCTATCACTATTACCAAGCGAAAGCAAAAGTAATACATTTGTTCACATGCTGCTGTATTATAATAAATACATGGAATCGATTCAGTGATTGAAAGTGAATAAACTGGCGTGAATGTGTGTGTGTAACGCAGACACAGACAGAATTAGCTGACCGAACAGGAATTTTAGCAACCCGTTTTCATTATTTAATATTTAGGTTTTGAGAATACATTCTTCTCAACGCGACTGTCTCCGGAACTATTTATTATCTCAGGGTTTATCCTCCATTCTTACCATTGTCATTGTCGTCACAATTTAGTATCCAAGACTGCTATGAACGGTGTAGGGCGGTACATGTGTAACCGATTTTGCGGTAAGTTAAACTTGACTTCTATCGTTTCCCCGCTATTTCATGGTCACACAAGCATTTTGGACATACAAAATAAGTGCAAAAAATATCCTGCCAGCCGCCGGATTGTGTTCCGTGCCGGAACCCGGGATTGAACCGGGGGCCTTTAGATCTTCAGTCTAACGCTCTTTTTCATTTATATAAAATTTTATTCAATATTTACAATAAAAGTGAAATGGGTACAAACACCGCATTCACTATTTGAAAACAATAGTGTTAATTTACCCTTATTTTGTTAGTGTCTTTACTAAATATATTTTATTTTACGTTTTATTATAAACAACTTCACAAGCACAATGTAAACAAATAAACAAAAAACATTACACATATATTGCCTTATGTTTTAGCGAACAAACAAGAGTTGTCTTTCTTAATATACATAATAATAAACAGTAAGTTCTATGTTTTTTAATAAAAATCACTTAGTTATAGATTAATGATTATTTTATTTTCATGACATTGTAAAATAGGATTGTTTTTTGTAAAATATTTTTCAAAAAGTTTTATTTCGTTTTTCATTTTATAATAGTTGAATGCATATTCTGTATATTTCTTTAATGTATATATGAAAAAACGTTTTAAATTTATTTCTTTGTTATCAAAAACTTTCATTTGTCTTCCTTTATAAATAACCAGTCTTGCAACTCCTAAAATAAAATTAATCCAATAGAAATTGATAGGTAAGTGTGTGTTTTGTTTTGTGAATGGCCATCGTAAGAGGATTAGTTGTGTGTACTCAGGTATGACAATGTTGACAGGTGTACTAATAATAAGACAGTTGTGTAATATATCAATTAGAAGTACACGTAAACCTTGAACTTTTTCACAAGTGAGAAACATGTGGTCTAAGTTTTCTACGTGTAAACTACATAATAGGCACGTATCACTGTCAACCTTGTTCATCCGAAAGAGTTTTTCTAATGTAAAAATACCGTTCATGGAAAGCCGATAATTTAAACAGTGAATATCTGGGGGTAAAAAGGGAAGATGAACAATCGAGTAGACCCGCGTGAATTCCATTGATTGAAATTTATTTAGCCAAAAATTTTCAGATGTAGGCGCGACAAAAAAATCATTTAGAAGAAAATCGTAAAATATTTTCGACGTCGCACTTTGGATATTTATAACTCGGATGTTATCACTTAACGAAATATCTGGAGTCTTTTTGATATTAACAGGATTTTTCATTTTTAGATATTCATACCACGCGTTCGGAATTGCATTCAAAATTTTTTGATAGGCATTTTTAACATCGGAGATTTGTATTTCGGGAAATTTTTCTTTTACAATTTCAACAATTGCGTTTGGAGATAAAAACCCGGGAATTACTTCATAACATAAATGTTTGATTTGTGTTATACCGGCAGCAATAAATTCAGAAAACAACAAGGATTTCCCGTTATACTGAATGGAAGGATTACAAAAAATAGGATTTTCATATACATGCTGTGCCTCAATGTTGAATTTTACGTTGGATTTCAATCTATAAAAAGCTAAAAACATTTCTCTATAAAATGGCGGTAAGTTCTTTAATTGTTTTGAATTGAAATAGGCGTAAACAACATTATGTTGCAAATCCATCTGTTCAATTTTTGAAACAAAGTAATTAAAAGTGTTTTTCCAAATAGCTTGACATTCTTCGTCTAAATATTTTTTTAAAAATTTTAATCTGAAGGATTGCATTTTGAGGAAAATATCTGGTAAATTTAAACCCCCATTTATTTTTTTTCCAACGATTGTTTCATATTTTACCAAGTGTCTTTTTCCTTTCCACAAAAAATTCATTATAATTAATCTTATTTCATTTTTGATTTTTTCTGGTAGAGGACAGACTGTTAACGTATAATAAAACCTTGACATAATTAAAGATGATAAAACTGTAGCTCTTCCAGGAATAGTCAAATCTCTTTTAGACCAAAAATATAAAATAGTTTTTACTTTTTTTATTTTACTGTCCCAATTCAAGGAATCGCACAACTGTTTATCCTTACCCACATAAATTCCTAATAATTTAGTAACTTTATCACACAATACAACCTGAAATTGTTTCAAATCGTCATCAGAAATGGACCCTGAACCCAAACAAAGTATTTCAGATTTTTGTTTGTTTATTTTGGCACCAGAAGCTGCACTATACAGTTCTAAAATTTTAAATATTTCAGATATTGAATTTTTATCTGAGACAGTTAGACTAGTATCATCGGCATGGGCAAAATACTTTGATTCATTATAAGAGCCAGGTATTTGTATACCTTTAATATTTTTATTTTTCAAGATAGCTTGTCCTAGAGGTTCTGCAGCCAAAACATATAAAAGAGCAGAAATGGGACATCCTTGTTTTATAGAATTTTTAAGTGGTACATATTTTGTTAGAAAACCATTACATTTTATACTGCTAAAAATGTCTTTATAAAATATTTTAATCCAATTAATAAACTTTTCTCCAAATCCAAATACTTTTAAAATATGAAATAAATATTTGTGATCAATTCTATCAAACGCATTTTGTTGGTCTATTTTGATAAGGTATCCTTCTAAATTATCTTGTTCAATTAATTCAATAACGTCTCGAATACTGGCTGTAGTATCAGCAATGTCTCTACCCAAAATACAACATGTTTGAAATTCTGAAATTATTTCCGGAAGAACTATTTTCAATCTATTTGATATTATTCTTGCAAGTATTTTATAGTCTACTGCTAAAAGAGAAATTGGTCTGTAATTATTAAGTAGATTTTTATTACCTTTATTTTTATATATTAAAGTAATTATGCCGTGGCGCATTGACCGAGACATTATTTTTTCCTTTTCAACAGCACTAAATACTTTTTTAAGTATTTCCCCAAAATGATGAAAAAATTTACAATAAAAAGAGACAGTTAAACCATCACCTCCGGGACTTTTATTTTTAGACATTTCATGTAACGAAGTAAATATTTCTTGAAGCGTTATTTCAGAATCTAAATATTCTCTTTGTTCATTGGGAACTTTTTTTGAAATGAAATTGGACAACTCGATTATTTTTTCTTCATTTACTGACGTACAAGAGAACAAAGTTTCATAATGGTCATAAATTTCATTTAATATTTCATCATTATTTTTTAAAATTAAACCATTTTTATTTATTAATTCTTTAATTGAATTATTTTCTTGCCTATGTTTTTCTAGTTGAAGAAAATAACTTGAATTTTTATCACCATCAATTGCCCACTCTGCCTTTGATCTTAATATTGCCCCTTGACAAATTTTATTTTCATATTTCCGCATTTCCAATTTTACTTCTTCAAATTTATTAACATCGAAATTGGTATTATTTGCAGCACATAAAGATAGTTTTTCAAATTCTTTTTGTAAGTGAAAATACTCCGCCCGTTCTTTTTTCTTTTTATCTTTTGAATAAACTTGTGTTAATTTTTTAATTTTATATTTCAAGTTGTCTATCCAAACCAAGATTTCCGTTTCAAATAAAGGACATGTTTTTTCTTGTATTATTAATTGATCAATTTTTCGGACAAACGTTGCATCATCCAATAAAGTATTATTAAAAATCCAGAGCCCTGGTCCACGTTCTATTTGCGAAAAATCAACATTGAGCACAACAAGTGAATGATCACTAAATGTATTATGTTTGTAATAAACATTTTTAACAAACGGAGAAATATTTTTTGTTATGAATATAAAATCAATCCGACTCTGGAGAAGAACATTTTCAACGACCCTACGCCAGGAGAAAATACGGGCAGATGGATTTCTTGCCCTCCACACATCATAAAGATTTAAATTACTTAATAAAAAATCTAGAGCTTTGTAAGCTCGGTCTTCCGTATGTCTACCTTTTCCACTTCTATCTAAAGGGGATAATGATGTATTAAAATCACCTAACAAAATAAGATTTTCTGACTTTGGTATTTGACTGTAAATACACTTAGAGAACTGCTCTCTGTCATCAATAGAATTAGGAAAATATACATTAACAATATCAATATTTCTTTCAGAATCAGACAATTGTATGTGCAAAAATCTACCATCAAAACCATTTATTATCTTTACCTTGTCTTTATATTTTTTACAAATGAGAAAAGCAACACCACGTCTCCCATTATCAGAAAATGAGGATATTATTTCACCGTTCCAGAAATGTTTATAATTATCCTCAAGCTGCTTATCCCAAAATGTTTCCTGTAGTGCAACAACATCAAAATAATTTTCTTCACAAAATGCACACAATTGCATAAATTTATTCATATCTCTTAATCCATTAGTATTGATGGATATAATATTAATCATGGAGAAAATAATACAAATTAAAGTAAGATATAAAAACATGAATTTTACGTTATAATTTATTTTTTTTGTGCAGCTTCAGCAGTTCTTCAGTTGACTTCGATGGTTTTGTAACCAATCTTTTTCTACGATCTTTCTTTTTTAATTCCCTTAAAGCTTTTTTTATTTCAGCATGATTTCTTTCAACCCTACTTTCTAAATCCAGACCGTCCATGTCGTCTTCCATCGATTCAGCAACAACAGAGCATATTTCTTGCTCCTCAATTGCTGACTCAATGTCAGTCTGACAGGACGCCCCGTCATCAACTGTATTGAGTATTTGACCCTCTGTAAGTAATACATTTTCCCCATTACATTCTGTTTTGTGTGTAATGTCTATATTCGACAAGTCATTACTGCTACTAATCTTATCATCACCGTCCTTCTTTTCTTCTTCAACTTTTTCTTGTTTCTTTCTAACCTCATCTCTATTTTCTTCATTCTGTTTTCGTTTGTTTTCTTTTCTCATCCTTACGAATTCCATTTTCTCTATGGATTCCTCATCACTTACTCCATCATCAATATTCTCAGTTGGCTGAAAATCAACATTTAGTGCAGAACATTTGCAGTTCTTGGGCAATTTGTCGCACTTTTCACACGCTGGAATAGGGCAATTTTTTGCAAGATGACCATTATTATTGCACCTATAGCAAACATTATCTGGACATTCAGCATAAAGATGTTCGTCCGAGAGGCATTTGGAACAAACTTTGCCTTGATTATCATGTTTCACTCGAATGTATTCGAATTTGTTTTTTTCAAGTTCAAATTTCATACTATAAGGGAGACTTTGGACATTTGGAGGAAACTTACAGATGACATATCTTGTTCCGTCTGCAACGTTGGTACCTTTATGATTTTTTCGGGTAACTTTGGACTTTATTTCTACCCCTAAATTTGTCAGTTTTGAAATAATATCTTCATCTTCAATATACGCGGGTAAGTGCATGAAACTTACCAACTTCTCTGACGAATAGACTGCATGACAATTATACTTAATTCCAGCAACTTGAAAACCAGTACTTGCCAAATCGTCGACATATTCTTTATCCTTGACAGTAATCTCGTAAAGATTTCCACTTCGAGGAACTACAGCTAGAATATTCCCAACGCCTAAATCCTTCTCCAACTCATCAATAATGCTGCTAGCTTTAACCACTTTATTGTCCTTTACATCAACAATCAAAGTACGCTCCTTCAATGTATAGTTCCCCCCGCCACCAGGCATGGTGAAGGGGAAACAAAAAGTCTGTATAAGTTCAAAAAATACAAATAAACAAGTATAACGTCTCGCATACACTACAAATATCTGTTTAAACAGGCCTCCACCTACGGATGGCCTGTGAAGAAAATTATATCTCCTGGATTGCTCTCAGAGACAAAAACACGTTCGTCCACTATGGAAGCTTAACCGGAAGTCCGGGCGGTACATGTGTAACCGATTTTGCGGTAAGTTAAACTTGACTTCTATCGTTTCCCCGCTATTTCATGGTCACACAAGCATTTTGGACATACAAAATAAGTGCAAAAAATATCCTGCCAGCCGCCGGATTGTGTTCCGTGCCGGAACCCGGGATTGAACCGGGGGCCTTTAGATCTTCAGTCTAACGCTCTCCCAACTGAGCTATTCCGGCTGACGAGGGTTAGGTGCTATTTTTATGCTTTTATTCCTCGGTTAACTTTTTCTATCACTATTACCAAGCGAAAGCAAAAGTAATACATTTGTTCACATGCTGCTGTATTATAATAAATACATGGAATCGATTCAGTGATTGAAAGTGAATAAACTGGCGTGAATGTGTGTGTAACGCAGACACAGACAGAATTAGCTGACCGAACAGGAATTTTAGCAACCCGTTTTCATTATTTAATATTTAGGTTTTGAGAATACATTCTTCTCAACGCGACTGTCTCCGGAACTATTTATTATCCTCCATTCTTACCATTGTCATTGTCGTCACAATTTAGTATCCAAGACTGCTATGAACGGTGTAGGGCGGTACATGTGTAACCGATTTTGCGGTAAGTTAAACTTGACTTCTATCGTTTCCCCGCTATTTCATGGTCACACAAGCATTTTGGACATACAAAATAAGTGCAAAAAATATCCTGCCAGCCGCCGGATTGTGTTCCGTGCCGGAACCCGGGATTGAACCGGGGGCCTTTAGATCTTCAGTCTAACGCTCTCCCAACTGAGCTATTCCGGCTGACGAGGGTTAGGTGCTATTTTTATGCTTTTATTCCTCGGTTAACTTTTTCTATCACTATTACCAAGCGAAAGCAAAAGTAATACATTTGTTCACATGCTGCTGTATTATAATAAATACATGGAATCGATTCAGTGATTGAAAGTGAATAAACTGGCGTGAATGTGTGTGTAACGCAGACACAGACAGAATTAGCTGACCGAACAGGAATTTTAGCAACCCGTTTTCATTATTTAATATTTAGGTTTTGAGAATACATTCTTCTCAACGCGACTGTCTCCGGAACTATTTATTATCTCAGGGTTTATCCTCCATTCTTACCATTGTCATTGTCGTCACAATTTAGTATCCAAGACTGCTATGAACGGTGTAGGGCGGTACATGTGTAACCGATTTTGCGGTAAGTTAAACTTGACTTCTATCGTTTCCCCGCTATTTCATGGTCACACAAGCATTTTGGACATACAAAATAAGTGCAAAAAATATCCTGCCAGCCGCCGGATTGTGTTCCGTGCCGGAACCCGGGATTGAACCGGGGGCCTTTAGATCTTCAGTCTAACGCTCTCCCAACTGAGCTATTCCGGCTGACGAGGGTTAGGTGCTATTTTTATGCTTTTATTCCTCGGTTAACTTTTTCTATCACTATTACCAAGCGAAAGCAAAAGTAATACATTTGTTCACATGCTGCTGTATTATAATAAATACATGGAATCGATTCAGTGATTGAAAGTGAATAAACTGGCGTGAATGTGTGTGTAACGCAGACACAGACAGAATTAGCTGACCGAACAGGAATTTTAGCAACCCGTTTTCATTATTTAATATTTAGGTTTTGAGAATACATTCTTCTCAACGCGACTGTCTCCGGAACTATTTATTATCCTCCATTCTTACCATTGTCATTGTCGTCACAATTTAGTATCCAAGACTGCTATGAACGGTGTAGGGCGGTACATGTGTAACCGATTTTGCGGTAAGTTAAACTTGACTTCTATCGTTTCCCCGCTATTTCATGGTCACACAAGCATTTTGGACATACAAAATAAGTGCAAAAAATATCCTGCCAGCCGCCGGATTGTGTTCCGTGCCGGAACCCGGGATTGAACCGGGGGCCTTTAGATCTTCAGTCTAACGCTCTCCCAACTGAGCTATTCCGGCTGACGAGGGTTAGGTGCTATTTTTATGCTTTTATTCCTCGGTTAACTTTTTCTATCACTATTACCAAGCGAAAGCAAAAGTAATACATTTGTTCACATGCTGCTGTATTATAATAAATACATGGAATCGATTCAGTGATTGAAAGTGAATAAACTGGCGTGAATGTGTGTGTAACGCAGACACAGACAGAATTAGCTGACCGAACAGGAATTTTAGCAACCCGTTTTCATTATTTAATATTTAGGTTTTGAGAATACATTCTTCTCAACGCGACTGTCTCCGGAACTATTTATTATCCTCCATTCTTACCATTGTCATTGTCGTCACAATTTAGTATCCAAGACTGCTATGAACGGTGTAGGGCGGTACATGTGTAACCGATTTTGCGGTAAGTTAAACTTGACTTCTATCGTTTCCCCGCTATTTCATGGTCACACAAGCATTTTGGACATACAAAATAAGTGCAAAAAATATCCTGCCAGCCGCCGGATTGTGTTCCGTGCCGGAACCCGGGATTGAACCGGGGGCCTTTAGATCTTCAGTCTAACGCTCTCCCAACTGAGCTATTCCGGCTGACGAGGGTTAGGTGCTATTTTTATGCTTTTATTCCTCGGTTAACTTTTTCTATCACTATTACCAAGCGAAAGCAAAAGTAATACATTTGTTCACATGCTGCTGTATTATAATAAATACATGGAATCGATTCAGTGATTGATAGTGAATAAACTGGCGTGAATGTGTGTGTAACGCAGACACAGACAGAATTAGCTGACCGAACAGGAATTTTAGCAACCCGTTTTCATTATTTAATATTTAGGTTTTGAGAATACATTCTTCTCAACGCGACTGTCTCCGGAACTATTTATTATCTCAGGGTTTATCCTCCATTCTTACCATTGTCATTGTCGTCACAATTTAGTATCCAAGACTGCTATGAACGGTGTAGGGCGGTACATGTGTAACCGATTTTGCGGTAAGTTAAACTTGACTTCTATCGTTTCCCCGCTATTTCATGGTCACACAAGCATTTTGGACATACAAAATAAGTGCAAAAAATATCCTGCCAGCCGCCGGATTGTGTTCCGTGCCGGAACCCGGGATTGAACCGGGGGCCTTTAGATCTTCAGTCTAACGCTCTCCCAACTGAGCTATTCCGGCTGACGAGGGTTAGGTGCTATTTTTATGCTTTTATTCCTCGGTTAACTTTTTCTATCACTATTACCAAGCGAAAGCAAAAATAATACATTTGTTCACATGCTGCTGTATTATAATAAATACATGGAATCGATTCAGTGATTGAAAGTGAATAAACTGGCGTGAATGTGTGTGTAACGCAGACACAGACAGAATTAGCTGACCGAACAGGAATTTTAGCAACCCGTTTTCATTATTTAATATTTAGGTTTTGAGAATACATTCTTCTCAACGCGACTGTCTCCGGAACTATTTATTATCCTCCATTCTTACCATTGTCATTGTCGTCACAATTTAGTATCCAAGACTGCTATGAACGGTGTAGGGCGGTACATGTGTAACCGATTTTGCGGTAAGTTAAACTTGACTTCTATCGTTTCCCCGCTATTTCATGGTCACACAAGCATTTTGGACATACAAAATAAGTGCAAAAAATATCCTGCCAGCCGCCGGATTGTGTTCCGTGCCGAAACCCGGGATCGAACCAGGGACCTTTAGATCTTCAGTCTAACGCTCTCCCAACTGAGCTATTTCGGCTGACGAGGGTTAGGTGCTATTTTTATGCTTTTATTCCTCGGTTAACTTTTTCTATCACTATTACCAAGCGAAAGCAAAAGTAATACATTTGTTCACATGCTGCTGTATTATAATAAATACATGGAATCGATTCAGTGATTGAAAGTGAATAAACTGGCGTGAATGTGTGTGTAACGCAGACACAGACAGAATTAGCTGACCGAACAGGAATTTTAGCAACCCGTTTTCATTATTTAATATTTAGGTTTTGAGAATACATTCTTCTCAACGCGACTGTCTCCGGAACTATTTATTATCCTCCATTCTTACCATTGTCATTGTCGTCACAATTTAGTATCCAAGACTGCTATGAACGGTGTAGGGCGGTACATGTGTAACCGATTTTGCGGTAAGTTAAACTTGACTTCTATCGTTTCCCCGCTATTTCATGGTCACACAAGCATTTTGGACATACAAAATAAGTGCAAAAAATATCCTGCCAGCCGCCGGATTGTGTTCCGTGCCGAAACCCGGGATTGAACCGGGGGCCTTTAGATCTTCAGTCTAACGCTCTCCCAACTGAGCTATTCCGGCTGACGAGGGTTAGGTGCTATTTTTATGCTTTTATTCCTCGGTTAACTTTTTCTATCACTATTACCAAGCGAAAGCAAAAGTAATACATTTGTTCACATGCTGCTGTATTATAATAAATACATGGAATCGATTCAGTGATTGAAAGTGAATAAACTGGCGTGAATGTGTGTGTAACGCAGACACAGACAGAATTAGCTGACCGAACAGGAATTTTAGCAACCCGTTTTCATTATTTAATATTTAGGTTTTGAGAATACATTCTTCTCAACGCGACTGTCTCCGGAACTATTTATTATCTCAGGGTTTATCCTCCATTCTTACCATTGTCATTGTCGTCACAATTTAGTATCCAAGACTGCTATGAACGGTGTAGGGCGGTACATGTGTAACCGATTTTGCGGTAAGTTAAACTTGACTTCTATCGTTTCCCCGCTATTTCATGGTCACACAAGCATTTTGGACATACAAAATAAGTGCAAAAAATATCCTGCCAGCCGCCGGATTGTGTTCCGTGCCGAAACCCGGGATTGAACCGGGGGCCTTTAGATCTTCAGTCTAACGCTCTCCCAACTGAGCTATTCCGGCTGACGAGGGTTAGGTGCTATTTTTATGCTTTTATTCCTCGGTTAACTTTTTCTATCACTATTACCAAGCGAAAGCAAAAGTAATACATTTGTTCACATGCTGCTGTATTATAATAAATACATGGAATCGATTCAGTGATTGAAAGTGAATAAACTGGCGTGAATGTGTGTGTAACGCAGACACAGACAGAATTAGCTGACCGAACAGGAATTTTAGCAACCCGTTTTCATTATTTAATATTTAGGTTTTGAGAATACATTCTTCTCAACGCGACTGTCTCCGGAACTATTTATTATCTCAGGGTTTATCCTCCATTCTTACCATTGTCATTGTCGTCACAATTTAGTATCCAAGACTGCTATGAACGGTGTAGGGCGGTACATGTGTAACCGATTTTGCGGTAAGTTAAACTTGACTTCTATCGTTTCCCCGCTATTTCATGGTCACACAAGCATTTTGGACATACAAAATAAGTGCAAAAAATATCCTGCCAGCCGCCGGATTGTGTTCCGTGCCGGAACCCGGGATTGAACCGGGGGCCTTTAGATCTTCAGTCTAACGCTCTCCCAACTGAGCTATTCCGGCTGACGAGGGTTAGGTGCTATTTTTATGCTTTTATTCCTCGGTTAACTTTTTCTATCACTATTACCAAGCGAAAGCAAAAGTAATACATTTGTTCACATGCTGCTGTATTATAATAAATACATGGAATCGATTCAGTGATTGAAAGTGAATAAACTGGCGTGAATGTGTGTGTAACGCAGACACAGACAGAATTAGCTGACCGAACAGGAATTTTAGCAACCCGTTTTCATTATTTAATATTTAGGTTTTGAGAATACATTCTTCTCAACGCGACTGTCTCCGGAACTATTTATTATCTCAGGGTTTATCCTCCATTTTTACCATTGTCATTGTCGTCACAATTTAGTATCCAAGACTGCTATGAACGGTGTAGGGCGGTACATGTGTAACCGATTTTGCGGTAAGTTAAACTTGACTTCTATCGTTTCCCCGCTATTTCATGGTCACACAAGCATTTTGGACATACAAAATAAGTGCAAAAAATATCCTGCCAGCCGCCGGATTGTGTTCCGTGCCGGAACCCGGGATTTAACCGGGGGCCTTTAGATCTTCAGTCTAACGCTCTCCCAACTGAGCTATTCCGGCTGACGAGGGTTAGGTGCTATTTTTATGCTTTTATTCCTCGGTTAACTTTTTCTATCACTATTACCAAGCGAAAGCAAAAGTAATACATTTGTTCACATGCTGCTGTATTATAATAAATACATGGAATCGATTCAGTGATTGAAAGTGAATAAACTGGCGTGAATGTGTGTGTAACGCAGACACAGACAGAATTAGCTGACCGAACAGGAATTTTAGCAACCCGTTTTCATTATTTAATATTTAGGTTTTGAGAATACATTCTTCTCAACGCGACTGTCTCCGGAACTATTTATTATCTCAGGGTTTATCCTCCATTCTTACCATTGTCATTGTCGTCACAATTTAGTATCCAAGACTGCTATGAACGGTGTAGGGCGGTACATGTGTAACCGATTTTGCGGTAAGTTAAACTTGACTTCTATCGTTTCCCCGCTATTTCATGGTCACACAAGCATTTTGGACATACAAAATAAGTGCAAAAAATATCCTGCCAGCCGCCGGATTGTGTTCCGTGCCGGAACCCGGGATTGAACCGGGGGCCTTTAGATCTTCAGTCTAACGCTCTCCCAACTGAGCTATTCCGGCTGACGAGGGTTAGGTGCTATTTTTATGCTTTTATTCCTCGGTTAACTTTTTCTATCACTATTACCAAGCGAAAGCAAAAGTAATACATTTGTTCACATGCTGCTGTATTATAATAAATACATGGAATCGATTCAGTGATTGAAAGTGAATAAACTGGCGTGAATGTGTGTGTAACGCAGACACAGACAGAATTAGCTGACCGAACAGGAATTTTAGCAACCCGTTTTCATTATTTAATATTTAGGTTTTGAGAATACATTCTTCTCAACGCGACTGTCTCCGGAACTATTTATTATCTCAGGGTTTATCCTCCATTCTTACCATTGTCATTGTCGTCACAATTTAGTATCCAAGACTGCTATGAACGGTGTAGGGCGGTACATGTGTAACCGATTTTGCGGTAAGTTAAACTTGACTTCTATCGTTTCCCCGCTATTTCATGGTCACACAAGCATTTTGGACATACAAAATAAGTGCAAAAAATATCCTGCCAGCCGCCGGATTGTGTTCCGTGCCGAAACCCGGGATTGAACCGGGGGCCTTTAGATCTTCAGTCTAACGCTCTCCCAACTGAGCTATTCCGGCTGACGAGGGTTAGGTGCTATTTTTATGCTTTTATTCCTCGGTTAACTTTTTCTATCACTATTACCAAGCGAAAGCAAAAGTAATACATTTGTTCACATGCTGCTGTATTATAATAAATACATGGAATCGATTCAGTGATTGAAAGTGAATAAACTGGCGTGAATGTGTGTGTAACGCAGACACAGACAGAATTAGCTGACCGAACAGGAATTTTAGCAACCCGTTTTCATTATTTAATATTTAGGTTTTGAGAATACATTCTTCTCAACGCGACTGTCTCCGGAACTATTTATTATCTCAGGGTTTATCCTCCATTCTTACCATTGTCATTGTCGTCACAATTTAGTATCCAAGACTGCTATGAACGGTGTAGGGCGGTACATGTGTAACCGATTTTGCGGTAAGTTAAACTTGACTTCTATCGTTTCCCCGCTATTTCATGGTCACACAAGCATTTTGGACATACAAAATAAGTGCAAAAAATATCCTGCCAGCCGCCGGATTGTGTTCCGTGCCGGAACCCGGGATTGAACCGGGGGCCTTTAGATCTTCAGTCTAACGCTCTCCCAACTGAGCTATTCCGGCTGACGAGGGTTAGGTGCTATTTTTATGCTTTTATTCCTCGGTTAACTTTTTCTATCACTATTACCAAGCGAAAGCAAAAGTAATACATTTGTTCACATGCTGCTGTATTATAATAAATACATGGAATCGATTCAGTGATTGAAAGTGAATAAACTGGCGTGAATGTGTGTGTAACGCAGACACAGACAGAATTAGCTGACCGAACAGGAATTTTAGCAACCCGTTTTCATTATTTAATATTTAGGTTTTGAGAATACATTCTTCTCAACGCGACTGTCTCCGGAACTATTTATTATCTCAGGGTTTATCCTCCATTTTTACCATTGTCATTGTCGTCACAATTTAGTATCCAAGACTGCTATGAACGGTGTAGGGCGGTACATGTGTAACCGATTTTGCGGTAAGTTAAACTTGACTTCTATCGTTTCCCCGCTATTTCATGGTCACACAAGCATTTTGGACATACAAAATAAGTGCAAAAAATATCCTGCCAGCCGCCGGATTGTGTTCCGTGCCGGAACCCGGGATTGAACCGGGGGCCTTTAGATCTTCAGTCTAACGCTCTCCCAACTGAGCTATTCCGGCTGACGAGGGTTAGGTGCTATTTTTATGCTTTTATTCCTCGGTTAACTTTTTCTATCACTATTACCAAGCGAAAGCAAAAGTAATACATTTGTTCACATGCTGCTGTATTATAATAAATACATGGAATCGATTCAGTGATTGAAAGTGAATAAACTGGCGTGAATGTGTGTGTAACGCAGACACAGACAGAATTAGCTGACCGAACAGGAATTTTAGCAACCCGTTTTCATTATTTAATATTTAGGTTTTGAGAATACATTCTTCTCAACGCGACTGTCTCCGGAACTATTTATTATCTCAGGGTTTATCCTCCATTCTTACCATTGTCATTGTCGTCACAATTTAGTATCCAAGACTGCTATGAACGGTGTAGGGCGGTACATGTGTAACCGATTTTGCGGTAAGTTAAACTTGACTTCTATCGTTTCCCCGCTATTTCATGGTCACACAAGCATTTTGGACATACAAAATAAGTGCAAAAAATATTCTGCCAGCCGCCGGATTGTGTTCCGTGTCGGAACCCGGGATTGAACCGGGGGCCTTTAGATCTTCAGTCTAACGCTCTCCCAACTGAGCTATTCCGGCTGACGAGGGTTAGGTGCTATTTTTATGCTTTTATTCCTCGGTTAACTTTTTCTATCACTATTACCAAGCGAAAGCAAAAGTAATACATTTGTTCATATGCTGCTGTATTATAATAAATACATGGAATCGATTCAGTGATTGAAAGTGAATAAACTGGCGTGAATGTGTGTGTAACGCAGACACAGACAGAATTAGCTGACCGAACAGGAATTTTAGCAACCCGTTTTCATTATTTAATATTTAGGTTTTGAGAATACATTCTTCTCAACGCGACTGTCTCCGGAACTATTTATTATCTCAGGGTTTATCCTCCATTTTTACCATTGTCATTGTCGTCACAATTTAGTATCCAAGACTGCTATGAACGGTGTAGGGCGGTACATGTGTAACCGATTTTGCGGTAAGTTAAACTTGACTTCTATCGTTTCCCCGCTATTTCATGGTCACACAAGCATTTTGGACATACAAAATAAGTGCAAAAAATATCCTGCCAGCCGCCGGATTGTGTTCCGTGCCGGAACCCGGGATTGAACCGGGGGCCTTTAGATCTTCAGTCTAACGCTCTCCCAACTGAGCTATTCCGGCTGACGAGGGTTAGGTGCTATTTTTATGCTTTTATTCCTCGGTTAACTTTTTCTATCACTATTACCAAGCGAAAGCAAAAGTAATACATTTGTTCACATGCTGCTGTATTATAATAAATACATGGAATCGATTCAGTGATTGAAAGTGAATAAACTGGCGTGAATGTGTGTGTAACGCAGACACAGACAGAATTAGCTGACCGAACAGGAATTTTAGCAACCCGTTTTCATTTATTTAATATTTAGGTTTTGAGAATACATTCTTCTCAACGCGACTGTCTCCGGAACTATTTATTATCTCAGGGTTTATCCTCCATTCTTACCATTGTCATTGTCGTCACAATTTAGTATCCAAGACTGCTATGAACGGTGTAGGGCGGTACATGTGTAACCGATTTTGCGGTAAGTGAAACTTGACTTCTATCGTTTCCCCGCTATTTCATGGTCACACAAGCATTTTGGACATACAAAATAAGTGCAAAAAATATCCTGCCAGCCGCCGGATTGTGTTCCGTGCCGGAACCCGGGATTGAACCGGGGGCCTTTAGATCTTCAGTCTAACGCTCTCCCAACTGAGCTATTCCGGCTGACGAGGGTTAGGTGCTATTTTTATGCTTTTATTCCTCGGTTAACTTTTTCTATCACTATTACCAAGCGAAAGCAAAAGTAATACATTTGTTCACATGCTGCTGTATTATAATAAATACATGGAATCGATTCAGTGATTGAAAGTGAATAAACTGGCGTGAATGTGTGTGTAACGCAGACACAGACAGAATTAGCTGACCGAACAGGAATTTTAGCAACCCGTTTTCATTATTTAATATTTAGGTTTTGAGAATACATTCTTCTCAACGCGACTGTCTCCGGAACTATTTATTATCTCAGGGTTTATCCTCCATTCTTACCATTGTCATTGTCGTCACAATTTAGTATCCAAGACTGCTATGAACGGTGTAGGGCGGTACATGTGTAACCGATTTTGCGGTAAGTTAAACTTGACTTCTATCGTTTCCCCGCTATTTCATGGTCACACAAGCATTTTGGACATACAAAATAAGTGCAAAAAATATCCTGCCAGCCGCCGGATTGTGTTCCGTGCCGAAACCCGGGATCGAACCAGGGACCTTTAGATCTTCAGTCTAACGCTCTCCCAACTGAGCTATTCCGGCTGACGAGGGTTAGGTGCTATTTTTATGCTTTTATTCCTCGGTTAACTTTTTCTATCACTATTACCAAGCGAAAGCAAAAGTAATACATTTGTTCACATGCTGCTGTATTATAATAAATACATGGAATCGATTCAGTGATTGAAAGTGAATAAACTGGCGTGAATGTGTGTGTAACGCAGACACAGACAGAATTAGCTGACCGAACAGGAATTTTAGCAACCCGTTTTCATTATTTAATATTTAGGTTTTGAGAATACATTCTTCTCAACGCGACTGTCTCCGGAACTATTTATTATCTCAGGGTTTATCCTCCATTCTTACCATTGTCATTGTCGTCACAATTTAGTATCCAAGACTGCTATGAACGGTGTAGGGCGGTACATGTGTAACCGATTTTGCGGTAAGTTAAACTTGACTTCTATCGTTTCCCCGCTATTTCATGGTCACACAAGCATTTTGGACATACAAAATAAGTGCAAAAAATATCCTGCCAGCCGCCGGATTGTGTTCCGTGCCGGAACCCGGGATTGAACCGGGGGCCTTTAGATCTTCAGTCTAACGCTCTCCCAACTGAGCTATTCCGGCTGACGAGGGTTAGGTGCTATTTTTATGCTTTTATTCCTCGGTTAACTTTTTCTATCACTATTACCAAGCGAAAGCAAAAGTAATACATTTGTTCACATGCTGCTGTATTATAATAAATACATGGAATCGATTCAGTGATTGAAAGTGAATAAACTGGCGTGAATGTGTGTGTAACGCAGACACAGACAGAATTAGCTGACCGAACAGGAATTTTAGCAACCCGTTTTCATTATTTAATATTTAGGTTTTGAGAATACATTCTTCTCAACGCGACTGTCTCCGGAACTATTTATTATCTCAGGATTTATCCTCCATTCTTACCATTGTCATTGTCGTCACAATTTAGTATCCAAGACTGCTATGAACGGTGTAGGGCGGTACATGTGTAACCGATTTTGCGGTAAGTTAAACTTGACTTCTATCGTTTCCCCGCTATTTCATGGTCACACAAGCATTTTGGACATACAAAATAAGTGCAAAAAATATCCTGCCAGCCGCCGGATTGTGTTCCGTGCCGGAACCCGGGATTGAACCGGGGGCCTTTAGATCTTCAGTCTAACGCTCTCCCAACTGAGCTATTCCGGCTGACGAGGGTTAGGTGCTATTTTTATGCTTTTATTCCTCGGTTAACTTTTTCTATCACTATTACCAAGCGAAAGCAAAAGTAATACATTTGTTCACATGCTGCTGTATTATAATAAATACATGGAATCGATTCAGTGATTGAAAGTGAATAAACTGGCGTGAATGTGTGTGTAACGCAGACACAGACAGAATTAGCTGACCGAACAGGAATTTTAGCAACCCGTTTTCATTATTTAATATTTAGGTTTTGAGAATACATTCTTCTCAACGCGACTGTCTCCGGAACTATTTATTATCTCAGGGTTTATCCTCCATTCTTACCATTGTCATTGTCGTCACAATTTAGTATCCAAGACTGCTATGAACGGTGTAGGGCGGTACATGTGTAACCGATTTTGCGGTAAGTTAAACTTGACTTCTATCGTTTCCCCGCTATTTCATGGTCACACAAGCATTTTGGACATACAAAATAAGTGCAAAAAATATCCTGCCAGCCGCCGGATTGTGTTCCGTGCCGGAACCCGGGATTGAACCGGGGGCCTTTAGATCTTCAGTCTAACGCTCTCCCAACTGAGCTATTCCGGCTGACGAGGGTTAGGTGCTATTTTTATGCTTTTATTCCTCGGTTAACTTTTTCTATCACTATTACCAAGCGAAAGCAAAAGTAATACATTTGTTCACATGCTGCTGTATTATAATAAATACATGGAATCGATTCAGTGATTGAAAGTGAATAAACTGGCGTGAATGTGTGTGTAACGCAGACACAGACAGAATTAGCTGACCGAACAGGAATTTTAGCAACCCGTTTTCATTATTTAATATTTAGGTTTTGAGAATACATTCTTCTCAACGCGACTGTCTCCGGAACTATTTATTATCTCAGGGTTTATCCTCCATTCTTACCATTGTCATTGTCGTCACAATTTAGTATCCAAGACTGCTATGAACGGTGTAGGGCGGTACATGTGTAACCGATTTTGCGGTAAGTTAAACTTGACTTCTATCGTTTCCCCGCTATTTCATGGTCACACAAGCATTTTGGACATACAAAATAAGTGCAAAAAATATCCTGCCAGCCGCCGGATTGTGTTCCGTGCCGGAACCCGGGATTGAACCGGGGGCCTTTAGATCTTCAGTCTAACGCTCTCCCAACTGAGCTATTCCGGCTGACGAGGGTTAGGTGCTATTTTTATGCTTTTATTCCTCGGTTAACTTTTTCTATCACTATTACCAAGCGAAAGCAAAAGTAATACATTTGTTCACATGCTGCTGTATTATAATAAATACATGGAATCGATTCAGTGATTGAAAGTGAATAAACTGGCGTGAATGTGTGTGTAACGCAGACACAGACAGAATTAGCTGACCGAACAGGAATTTTAGCAACCCGTTTTCATTATTTAATATTTAGGTTTTGAGAATACATTCTTCTCAACGCGACTGTCTCCGGAACTATTTATTATCCTCCATTCTTACCATTGTCATTGTCGTCACAATTTAGTATCCAAGACTGCTATGAACGGTGTAGGGCGGTACATGTGTAACCGATTTTGCGGTAAGTTAAACTTGACTTCTATCGTTTCCCCGCTATTTCATGGTCACACAAGCATTTTGGACATACAAAATAAGTGCAAAAAATATCCTGCCAGCCGCCGGATTGTGTTCCGTGCCGGAACCCGGGATTGAACCGGGGGCCTTTAGATCTTCAGTCTAACGCTCTCCCAACTGAGCTATTCCGGCTGACGAGGGTTAGGTGCTATTTTTATGCTTTTATTCCTCGGTTAACTTTTTCTATCACTATTACCAAGCGAAAGCAAAAGTAATACATTTGTTCACATGCTGCTGTATTATAATAAATACATGGAATCGATTCAGTGATTGAAAGTGAATAAACTGGCGTGAATGTGTGTGTAACGCAGACACAGACAGAATTAGCTGACCGAACAGGAATTTTAGCAACCCGTTTTCATTATTTAATATTTAGGTTTTGAGAATACATTCTTCTCAACGCGACTGTCTCCGGAACTATTTATTATCCTCCATTCTTACCATTGTCATTGTCGTCACAATTTAGTATCCAAGACTGCTATGAACGGTGTAGGGCGGTACATGTGTAACCGATTTTGCGGTAAGTTAAACTTGACTTCTATCGTTTCCCCGCTATTTCATGGTCACACAAGCATTTTGGACATACAAAATAAGTGCAAAAAATATCCTGCCAGCCGCCGGATTGTGTTCCGTGCCGAAACCCGGGATCGAACCAGGGACCTTTAGATCTTCAGTCTAACGCTCTCCCAACTGAGCTATTTCGGCTGACGAGGGTTAGGTGCTATTTTTATGCTTTTATTCCTCGGTTAACTTTTTCTATCACTATTACCAAGCGAAAGCAAAAGTAATACATTTGTTCACATGCTGCTGTATTATAATAAATACATGGAATCGATTCAGTGATTGAAAGTGAATAAACTGGCGTGAATGTGTGTGTAACGCAGACACAGACAGAATTAGCTGACCGAACAGGAATTTTAGCAACCCGTTTTCATTATTTAATATTTAGGTTTTGAGAATACATTCTTCTCAACGCGACTGTCTCCGGAACTATTTATTATCCTCCATTCTTACCATTGTCATTGTCGTCACAATTTAGTATCCAAGACTGCTATGAACGGTGTAGGGCGGTACATGTGTAACCGATTTTGCGGTAAGTTAAACTTGACTTCTATCGTTTCCCCGCTATTTCATGGTCACACAAGCATTTTGGACATACAAAATAAGTGCAAAAAATATCCTGCCAGCCGCCGGATTGTGTTCCGTGCCGGAACCCGGGATTGAACCGGGGGCCTTTAGATCTTCAGTCTAACGCTCTCCCAACTGAGCTATTCCGGCTGACGAGGGTTAGGTGCTATTTTTATGCTTTTATTCCTCGGTTAACTTTTTCTATCACTATTACCAAGCGAAAGCAAAAGTAATACATTTGTTCACATGCTGCTGTATTATAATAAATACATGGAATCGATTCAGTGATTGAAAGTGAATAAACTGGCGTGAATGTGTGTGTAACGCAGACACAGACAGAATTAGCTGACCGAACAGGAATTTTAGCAACCCGTTTTCATTATTTAATATTTAGGTTTTGAGAATACATTCTTCTCAACGCGACTGTCTCCGGAACTATTTATTATCTCAGGGTTTATCCTCCATTCTTACCATTGTCATTGTCGTCACAATTTAGTATCCAAGACTGCTATGAACGGTGTAGGGCGGTACATGTGTAACCGATTTTGCGGTAAGTTAAACTTGACTTCTATCGTTTCCCCGCTATTTCATGGTCACACAAGCATTTTGGACATACAAAATAAGTGCAAAAAATATCCTGCCAGCCGCCGGATTGTGTTCCGTGCCGGAACCCGGGATTGAACCGGGGGCCTTTAGATCTTCAGTCTAACGCTCTCCCAACTGAGCTATTCCGGCTGACGAGGGTTAGGTGCTATTTTTATGCTTTTATTCCTCGGTTAACTTTTTCTATCACTATTACCAAGCGAAAGCAAAAGTAATACATTTGTTCACATGCTGCTGTATTATAATAAATACATGGAATCGATTCAGTGATTGAAAGTGAATAAACTGGCGTGAATGTGTGTGTAACGCAGACACAGACAGAATTAGCTGACCGAACAGGAATTTTAGCAACCCGTTTTCATTATTTAATATTTAGGTTTTGAGAATACATTCTTCTCAACGCGACTGTCTCCGGAACTATTTATTATCTCAGGGTTTATCCTCCATTCTTACCATTGTCATTGTCGTCACAATTTAGTATCCAAGACTGCTATGAACGGTGTAGGGCGGTACATGTGTAACCGATTTTGCGGTAAGTTAAACTTGACTTCTATCGTTTCCCCGCTATTTCATGGTCACACAAGCATTTTGGACATACAAAATAAGTGCAAAAAATATCCTGCCAGCCGCCGGATTGTGTTCCGTGCCGGAACCCGGGATTGAACCGGGGGCCTTTAGATCTTCAGTCTAACGCTTTTTTTTTTTTATCTTTATTATATATACAGGATATATATACTACAACATATACAAATTACATATCACAGATTTACATTGTAATGTTTTTCATTCTCATTTATATATGCATCGTTCAATGTCTTTTTATTTATTTTTTATTTTTCCTAAAATGTAAAATATTTACCTTACGCTCTATTCATTTACAACAATTTTCATCAGGAATACTCAATTCAAGTATACTACTATATCATTTTCATTATATCACAAAAATGGTTCGGCCGGATGGAATTTCCAATCCTGCGTTTACTATTTTGGTAATTTCTAATGTTTAATATTATACTTAAACTGTAAATTTTCATTCTGAACTGTTATCATTCATTCCACTCTCATACAATCATTTAAAACTTAAAATTATTTTCTGTATAGCTTATGTTCTTCAACAAATTTTTCCATTAACCATATAGCATTAGCTACACTTTCGTCCATGAATTTAGTCTCCTGCACATCCTTGAAATCTTCCTCAATATTCTTTTTTAGATATCGGAACCCATGTTCATCTTCATCTACTATTTCCGTGATCTTATCAGATATTATATGTCTTATTATATAGTCTCTCCCGCGTATTTTTCCTAATAATGTATCATGACGGCATCCTGTCGTTTTCATCACAATTTTCTGAAAAAATCTCATCGGCATCCGAGTATTTTCATCATTAAATAAGTGTTGATTTTTCTCTACAGGTAAATTCTGGGTTTTCCCTTGTTGATTAGACTTCAAATTCACTAGATCACCTGATAGTTTATTTATATCCGTATTAGTGGTCACTTTTATTTTTATCTCTTCATTAAACTGTTTGTCCACTTTTGGCACACTTATTGTCCGCACGATCGATTTCACAGGTAAAGTAGTTACCTGAGACGGGGCTCTAGATGGACTATTTATATTTTCTTCAATATCCATACTATTATCAGTATCTGTGTCTTCTTCCGATTCCCATGAATCTGATTCCCTTTCGCTTTCTGCAGATTGTACTTCGGTATCATTATTCTCAACGTGTAGGTTGTCACTTATATATGATTTCTTAACATATTGTTCATACCTTTTTCGATCACGCATTCTTGTAGATCTTGATTTATATTTCTTCATGTGGTCATTTGTCCATATCATAGATATTCGTATTTTCCCATTTTGTTCTTGCGAACACCACGTCATCTCCTTATAATGTTCTATTACTGTCTTTATTAAACTTAACAAAGTTGGGGGTAGTTTTTCCATTTCCACAAGCAATGAATAACAATGACGGTCTACAACCCCATAAAGACCCTCATCGGAAGGTGTGAAATATTATTATTTGTCGAAATTAAATAAATACACAATGTTTATGAGTGCTAACTTACTCAGTTCGAAAGTAAATCCCAATTCATTACAAATATACAGCTGGTACATCCAAAGCTTTGATAAATTGGCTATAATTCACACATTTCGGAGAGCAAGCTCAAAACACGTCCGACATTTAAACAGTTCCCACAATCCTCTCAGGAACCCGGGATTGAACCGGGGGCCTTTAGATCTTCAGTCTAACGCTCTCCCAACTGAGCTATTCCGGCTGACGAGGGTTAGGTGCTATTTTTATGCTTTTATTCCTCGGTTAACTTTTTCTATCACTATTACCAAGCGAAAGCAAAAGTAATACATTTGTTCACATGCTGCTGTATTATAATAAATACATGGAATCGATTCAGTGATTGAAAGTGAATAAACTGGCGTGAATGTGTGTGTAACGCAGACACAGACAGAATTAGCTGACCGAACAGGAATTTTAGCAACCCGTTTTCATTATTTAATATTTAGGTTTTGAGAATACATTCTTCTCAACGCGACTGTCTCCGGAACTATTTATTATCCTCCATTCTTACCATTGTCATTGTCGTCACAATTTAGTATCCAAGACTGCTATGAACGGTGTAGGGCGGTACATGTGTAACCGATTTTGCGGTAAGTTAAACTTGACTTCTATCGTTTCCCCGCTATTTCATGGTCACACAAGCATTTTGGACATACAAAATAAGTGCAAAAAATATCCTGCCAGCCGCCGGATTGTGTTCCGTGCCGAAACCCGGGATTGAACCGGGGGCCTTTAGATCTTCAGTCTAACGCTCTCCCAACTGAGCTATTCCGGCTGACGAGGGTTAGGTGCTATTTTTATGCTTTTATTCCTCGGTTAACTTTTTCTATCACTATTACCAAGCGAAAGCAAAAGTAATACATTTGTTCACATGCTGCTGTATTATAATAAATACATGGAATCGATTCAGTGATTGAAAGTGAATAAACTGGCGTGAATGTGTGTGTAACGCAGACACAGACAGAATTAGCTGACCGAACAGGAATTTTAGCCACCCGTTTTCATTATTTAATATTTAGGTTTTGAGAATACATTCTTCTCAACGCGACTGTCTCCGGAACTATTTATTATCCTCCATTCTTACCATTGTCATTGTCGTCACAATTTAGTATCCAAGACTGCTATGAACGGTGTAGGGCGGTACATGTGTAACCGATTTTGCGGTAAGTTAAACTTGACTTCTATCGTTTCCCCGCTATTTCATGGTCACACAAGCATTTTGGACATACAAAATAAGTGCAAAAAATATCCTGCCAGCCGCCGGATTGTGTTCCGTGCCGGAACCCGGGATTGAACCGGGGGCCTTTAGATCTTCAGTCTAACGCTCTCCCAACTGAGCTATTCCGGCTGACGAGGGTTAGGTGCTATTTTTATGCTTTTATTCCTCGGTTAACTTTTTCTATCACTATTACCAAGCGAAAGCAAAAGTAATACATTTGTTCACATGCTGCGGTATTATAATAAATACATGGAATCGATTCAGTGATTGAAAGTGAATAAACTGGCGTGAATGTGTGTGTAACGCAGACACAGACAGAATTAGCTGACCGAACAGGAATTTTAGCAACCCGTTTTCATTACCGTATAACCGGTAATTTTTGCGGTGTGAAATTTTTGCGGATTGGGATTGAAATTCTGATATTTTATTTTTGCTGATTTTAATTTTTGCGCTTTTACATCTTGAACAAAAAAAATTGTCGAGTTTTTATTTCTGTTGTGTATCCTGATTAGCCCCGTGATTTGGGCTATGAATTATGTTCCACGCTAAAGGAAAATCATATTGAGCATGACAAGCTTCTGTCAACACAGGTTAAACACAGGTAGGATTTTAATTGGAAATCGATATTAACAGGTAATAATAACTGTTAAATAACGGATTAATCACAGTTTGTTGTATAAACATCCTTTGTTTTATAACGGTAGACAATAACAATAAAGGAAAATTTGTTGGTCTTTTTGTTTCTTGTAAAACCATCCTTTATTTTGTATCTATCTGATGGACAATAACAATAAAGGAAAAAATTATTAGTGTTTTTATAGTGAATATTTTATTAAACTCCGAAAACGAGAAAACTATTCACATCGCTTCGATGATTTTTATTTACCACCGAGATCATTAATGTAATTAATATCCCGAAGGGTAACAAAATATAGATCGACACAAGTTTGTGAAACTTTATTTACGGATAGGAATAATTCATACTTTTTTATGCGATTTTAAATTTTGCGATCGAGTGTCAACCGCGAAATAACGCAAAAATTAAATTACCGCAAAAATTACCAGTTATACGGTATTTAATATTTAGGTTTTGAGAATACATTCTTCTCAACGCGACTGTCTCCGGAGCTATTTATTATCCTCCATTCTTACCATTGTCATTGTCGTCACAATTTAGTATCCAAGACTGCTCTGAACGGTGTAGGGCGGTACATGTGTAACCGATTTTGCGGTAAGTTAAACTTGACTTCTATCGTTTCCCCGCTATTTCATGGTCACACAAGCATTTTGGACATACAAAATAAGTGCAAAAAATATCCTGCCAGCCGCCGGATTGTGTTCCGTGCCGGAACCCGGGATTGAACCGGGGGCCTTTAGATCTTCAGTCTAACGCTCTCCCAACTGAGCTATTCCGGCTGACGAGGGTTAGGTGCTATTTTTTTGCTTTTATTCCTCGGTTAACTTTTTCTATCACTATTACCAAGCGAAAGCAAAAGTAATACATTTGTTCACATGCTGCTGTATTATAATAAATACATGGAATCGATTCAGTGATTGAAAGTGAATAAACTGGCGTGAATGTGTGTGTAACGCAGACACAGACAGAATTAGCTGACCGAACAGGAATTTTAGCAACCCGTTTTCATTATTTAATATTTAGGTTTTGAGAATACATTCTTCTCAACGCGACTGTCTCCGGAACTATTTATTATCTCAGGGTTTATCCTCCATTCTTACCATTGTCATTGTCGTCACAATTTAGTATCCAAGACTGCTATGAACGGTGTAGGGCGGTACATGTGTAACCGATTTTGCGGTAAGTTAAACTTGACTTCTATCGTTTCCCCGCTATTTCATGGTCACACAAGCATTTTGGACATACAAAATAAGTGCAAAAAATATCCTGCCAGCCGCCGGATTGTGTTCCGTGCCGGAACCCGGGATTGAACCGGGGGCCTTTAGATCTTCAGTCTAACGCTCTCCCAACTGAGCTATTCCGGCTGACGAGGGTTAGGTGCTATTTTTATGCTTTTATTCCTCGGTTAACTTTTTCTATCACTATTACCAAGCGAAAGCAAAAGTAATACATTTGTTCACATGCTGCTGTATTATAATAAATACATGGAATCGATTCAGTGATTGAAAGTGAATAAACTGGCGTGAATGTGTGTGTAACGCAGACACAGACAGAATTAGCTGACCGAACAGGAATTTTAGCAACCCGTTTTCATTATTTAATATTTAGGTTTTGAGAATACATTCTTCTCAACGCGACTGTCTCCGGAACTATTTATTATCCTCCATTCTTACCATTGTCATTGTCGTCACAATTTAGTATCCAAGACTGCTATGAACGGTGTAGGGCGGTACATGTGTAACCGATTTTGCGGTAAGTTAAACTTGACTTCTATCGTTTCCCCGCTATTTCATGGTCACACAAGCATTTTGGACATACAAAATAAGTGCAAAAAATATCCTGCCAGCCGCCGGATTGTGTTCCGTGCCGGAACCCGGGATTGAACCGGGGGCCTTTAGATCTTCAGTCTAACGCTCTCCCAACTGAGCTATTCCGGCTGACGAGGGTTAGGTGCTATTTTTATGCTTTTATTCCTCGGTTAACTTTTTCTATCACTATTACCAAGCGAAAGCAAAAGTAATACATTTGTTCACATGCTGCTGTATTATAATAAATACATGGAATCGATTCAGTGATTGAAAGTGAATAAACTGGCGTGAATGTGTGTGTAACGCAGACACAGACAGAATTAGCTGACCGAACAGGAATTTTAGCAACCCGTTTTCATTATTTAATATTTAGGTTTTGAGAATACATTCTTCTCAACGCGACTGTCTCCGGAACTATTTATTATCCTCCATTCTTACCATTGTCATTGTCGTCACAATTTAGTATCCAAGACTGCTATGAACGGTGTAGGGCGGTACATGTGTAACCGATTTTGCGGTAAGTTAAACTTGACTTCTATCGTTTCCCCGCTATTTCATGGTCACACAAGCATTTTGGACATACAAAATAAGTGCAAAAAATATCCTGCCAGCCGCCGGATTGTGTTCCGTGCCGGAACCCGGGATTGAACCGGGGGCCTTTAGATCTTCAGTCTAACGCTCTCCCAACTGAGCTATTCCGGCTGACGAGGGTTAGGTGCTATTTTTATGCTTTTATTCCTCGGTTAACTTTTTCTATCACTATTACCAAGCGAAAGCAAAAGTAATACATTTGTTCACATGCTGCTGTATTATAATAAATACATGGAATCGATTCAGTGATTGAAAGTGAATAAACTGGCGTGAATGTGTGTGTAACGCAGACACAGACAGAATTAGCTGACCGAACAGGAATTTTAGCAACCCGTTTTCATTATTTAATATTTAGGTTTTGAGAATACATTCTTCTCAACGCGACTGTCTCCGGAACTATTTATTATCCTCCATTCTTACCATTGTCATTGTCGTCACAATTTAGTATCCAAGACTGCTATGAACGGTGTAGGGCGGTACATGTGTAACCGATTTTGCGGTAAGTTAAACTTGACTTCTATCGTTTCCCCGCTATTTCATGGTCACACAAGCATTTTGGACATACAAAATAAGTGCAAAAAATATCCTGCCAGCCGCCGGATTGTGTTCCGTTCCGGAACCCGGGATTGAACCGGGGGCCTTTAGATCTTCAGTCTAACGCTCTCCCAACTGAGCTATTCCGGCTGACGAGGGTTAGGTGCTATTTTTATGCTTTGGTTCCTCGGTTAACTTTTTCTATCACTATTACCAAGCGAAAGCAAAAGTAATACATTTGTTCACATGCTGCTGTATTATAATAAATACATGGAATCGATTCAGTGATTGAAAGTGAATAAACTGGTGTGAATGTGTGTGTAACGCAGACACAGACAGAATTAGCTGACCGAACAGGAATTTTAGCAACCCGTTTTCATTATTTAATATTTAGGTTTTGAGAATACATTCTTCTCAACGCGACTGTCTCCGGAACTATTTATTATCCTCCATTCTTACCATTGTCATTGTCGTCACAATTTAGTATCCAAGACTGCTATGAACGGTGTAGGGCGGTACATGTGTAACCGATTTTGCGGTAAGTTAAACTTGACTTCTATCGTTTCCCCGCTATTTCATGGTCACACAAGCATTTTGGACATACAAAATAAGTGCAAAAAATATCCTGCCAGCCGCCGGATTGTGTTCCGTGCCGGAACCCGGGATTGAACCGGGGGCCTTTAGATCTTCAGTCTAACGCTCTCCCAACTGAGCTATTCCGGCTGACGAGGGTTAGGTGCTATTTTTATGCTTTTATTCCTCGGTTAACTTTTTCTATCACTATTACCAAGCGAAAGCAAAAGTAATACATTTGTTCACATGCTGCTGTATTATAATAAATACATGGAATCGATTCAGTGATTGAAAGTGAATAAACTGGCGTGAATGTGTGTGTAACGCAGACACAGACAGAATTAGCTGACCGAACAGGAATTTTAGCAACCCGTTTTCATTATTTAATATTTAGGTTTTGAGAATACATTCTTCTCAACGCGACTGTCTCCGGAACTATTTATTATCTCAGGGTTTATCCTCCATTCTTACCATTGTCATTGTCGTCACAATTTAGTATCCAAGACTGCTATGAACGGTGTAGGGCGGTACATTTGTAACCGATTTTGCGGTAAGTTAAACTTGACTTCTATCGTTTCCCCGCTATTTCATGGTCACACAAGCATTTTGGACATACAAAATAAGTGCAAAAAATATCCTGCCAGGCGCCGGATTGTGTTCCGTGCCGGAACCCGGGATTGAACCGGGGGCCTTTAGATCTTCAGTCTAACGCTCTCCCAACTGAGCTATTCCGGCTGACGAGGGATAGGTGCTATTTTTATGCTTTTATTCCTCGGTTAACTTTTTCTATCACTATTACCAAGCGAAAGCAAAAGTAATACATTTGTTCACATGCTGCTGTATTATAATAAATACATGGAATCGATTCAGTGATTGAAAGTGAATAAACTGGCGTGAATGTGTGTGTAACGCAGACACAGACAGAATTAGCTGACCGAACAGGAATTTTAGCAACCCGTTTTCATTATTTAATATTTAGGTTTTGAGAATACATTCTTCTCAACGCGACTGTCTCCGGAACTATTTATTATCCTCCATTCTTACCATTGTCATTGTCGTCACAATTTAGTATCCAAGACTGCTATGAACGGTGTAGGGCGGTACATGTGTAACCGATTTTGCGGTAAGTTAAACTTGACTTCTATCGTTTCCCCGCTATTTCATGGTCACACAAGCATTTTGGACATACAAAATAAGTGCAAAAAATATCCTGCCAGCCGCCGGATTGTGTTCCGTGCCGGAACCCGGGATTGAACCGGGGGCCTTTAGATCTTCAGTCTAACGCTCTCCCAACTGAGCTATTCCGGCTGACGAGGGTTAGGTGCTATTTTTATGCTTTTATTCCTCGGTTAACTTTTTCTATCACTATTACCAAGCGAAAGCAAAAGTAATACATTTGTTCACATGCTGCTGTATTATAATAAATACATGGAATCGATTCAGTGATTGAAAGTGAATAAACTGGCGTGAATGTGTGTGTAACGCAGACACAGACAGAATTAGCTGACCGAACAGGAATTTTAGCAACCCGTTTTCATTATTTAATATTTAGGTTTTGAGAATACATTCTTCTCAACGCGACTGTCTCCGGAACTATTTATTATCCTCCATTCTTACCATTGTCATTGTCGTCACAATTTAGTATCCAAGACTGCTATGAACGGTGTAGGGCGGTACATGTGTAACCGATTTTGCGGTAAGTTAAACTTGACTTCTATCGTTTCCCCGCTATTTCATGGTCACACAAGCATTTTGGACATACAAAATAAGTGCAAAAAATATCCTGCCAGCCGCCGGATTGTGTTCCGTGCCGGAACCCGGGATTGAACCGGGGGCCTTTAGATCTTCAGTCTAACGCTCTCCCAACTGAGCTATTCCGGCTGACGAGGGTTAGGTGCTATTTTTATGCTTTTATTCCTCGGTTAACTTTTTCTATCACTATTACCAAGCGAAAGCAAAAGTAATACATTTGTTCACATGCTGCTGTATTATAATAAATACATGGAATCGATTCAGTGATTGAAAGTGAATAAACTGGCGTGAATGTGTGTGTAACGCAGACACAGACAGAATTAGCTGACCGAACAGGAATTTTAGCAACCCGTTTTCATTATTTAATATTTAGGTTTTGAGAATACATTCTTCTCAACGCGACTGTCTCCGGAACTATTTATTATCCTCCATTCTTACCATTGTCATTGTCGTCACAATTTAGTATCCAAGACTGCTATGAACGGTGTAGGGCGGTACATGTGTAACCGATTTTGCGGTAAGTTAAACTTGACTTCTATCGTTTCCCCGCTATTTCATGGTCACACAAGCATTTTGGACATACAAAATAAGTGCAAAAAATATCCTGCCAGCCGCCGGATTGTGTTCCGTGCCGGAACCCGGGATTGAACCGGGGGCCTTTAGATCTTCAGTCTAACGCTCTCCCAACTGAGCTATTCCGGCTGACGAGGGTTAGGTGCTATTTTTATGCTTTTATTCCTCGGTTAACTTTTTCTATCACTATTACCAAGCGAAAGCAAAAGTAATACATTTGTTCACATGCTGCTGTATTATAATAAATACATGGAATCGATTCAGTGATTGAAAGTGAATAAACTGGCGTGAATGTGTGTGTAACGCAGACACAGACAGAATTAGCTGACCGAACAGGAATTTTAGCAACCCGTTTTCATTATTTAATATTTAGGTTTTGAGAATACATTCTTCTCAACGCGACTGTCTCCGGAACTATTTATTATCCTCCATTCTTACCATTGTCATTGTCGTCACAATTTAGTATCCAAGACTGCTATGAACGGTGTAGGGCGGTACATGTGTAACCGATTTTGCGGTAAGTTAAACTTGACTTCTATCGTTTCCCCGCTATTTCATGGTCACACAAGCATTTTGGACATACAAAATAAGTGCAAAAAATATCCTGCCAGCCGCCGGATTGTGTTCCGTGCCGGAACCCGGGATTGAACCGGGGGCCTTTAGATCTTCAGTCTAACGCTCTCCCAACTGAGCTATTCCGGCTGACGAGGGTTAGGTGCTATTTTTATGCTTTTATTCCTCGGTTAACTTTTTCTATCACTATTACCAAGCGAAAGCAAAAGTAATACATTTGTTCACATGCTGCTGTATTATAATAAATACATGGAATCGATTCAGTGATTGAAAGTGAATAAACTGGCGTGAATGTGTGTGTAACGCAGACACAGACAGAATTAGCTGACCGAACAGGAATTTTAGCAACCCGTTTTCATTATTTAATATTTAGGTTTTGAGAATACATTCTTCTCAACGCGACTGTCTCCGGAACTATTTATTATCCTCCATTCTTACCATTGTCATTGTCGTCACAATTTAGTATCCAAGACTGCTATGAACGGTGTAGGGCGGTACATGTGTAACCGATTTTGCGGTAAGTTAAACTTGACTTCTATCGTTTCCCCGTTATTTCATGGTCACACAAGCATTTTGGACATACAAAATAAGTGCAAAAAATATCCTGCCAGCCGCCGGATTGTGTTCCGTGCCGGAACCCGGGATTGAACCGGGGGCCTTTAGATCTTCAGTCTAACGCTCTCCCAACTGAGCTATTCCGGCTGACGAGGGTTAGGTGCTATTTTTATGCTTTTATTCCTCGGTTAACTTTTTCTATCACTATTACCAAGCGAAAGCAAAAGTAATACATTTGTTCACATGCTGCTGTATTATAATAAATACATGGAATCGATTCAGTGATTGAAAGTGAATAAACTGGCGTGAATGTGTGTGTAACGCAGACACAGACAGAATTAGCTGACCGAAAAGGAATTTTAGCAACCCGTTTTCATTATTTAATATTTAGGTTTTGAGAATACATTCTTCTCAACGCGACTGTCTCCGGAACTATTTATTATCCTCCATTCTTACCATTGTCATTGTCGTCACAATTTAGTATCCAAGACTGCTATGAACGGTGTAGGGCGGTACATGTGTAACCGATTTTGCGGTAAGTTAAACTTGACTTCTATCGTTTCCCCGCTATTTCATGGTCACACAAGCATTTTGGACATACAAAATAAGTGCAAAAAATATCCTGCCAGCCGCCGGATTGTGTTCCGTGCCGGAACCCGGGATTGAACCGGGGGCCTTTAGATCTTCAGTCTAACGCTCTCCCAACTGAGCTATTCCGGCTGACGAGGGTTAGGTGCTATTTTTATGCTTTTATTCGTCGGTTAACTTTTTCTATCACTATTACCAAGCGAAAGCAAAAGTAATACATTTGTTCACATGCTGCTATATTATAATAAATACATGGAATCGATTCAGTGATTGAAAGTGAATAAACTGGCGTGAATGTGTGTGTAACGCAGACACAGACAGAATTAGCTGACCGAACAGGAATTTTAGCAACCCGTTTTCATTATTTAATATTTAGGTTTTGAGAATACATTCTTCTCAACGCGACTGTCTCCGGAACTATTTATTATCCTCCATTCTTACCATTGTCATTGTCGTCACAATTTAGTATCCAAGACTGCTATGAACGGTGTAGGGCGGTACATGTGTAACCGATTTTGCGGTAAGTTAAACTTGACTTCTATCGTTTCCCCGCTATTTCATGGTCACACAAGCATTTTGGACATACAAAATAAGTGCAAAAAATATCCTGCCAGCCGCCGGATTGTGTTCCGTGCCGGAACCCGGGATTGAACCGGGGGCCTTTAGATCTTCAGTCTAACGCTCTCCCAACTGAGCTATTCCGGCTGACGAGGGTTAGGTGCTATTTTTATGCTTTTATTCCTCGGTTAACTTTTTCTATCACTATTACCAAGCGAAAGCAAAAGTAATACATTTGTTCACATGCTGCTGTATTATAATAAATACATGGAATCGATTCAGTGATTGAAAGTGAATAAACTGGCGTGAATGTGTGTGTAACGCAGACACAGACAGAATTAGCTGACCGAACAGGAATTTTAGCAACCCGTTTTCATTATTTAATATTTAGGTTTTGAGAATAAATTCTTCTCAACGCGACTGTCTCCGGAACTATTTATTATCCTCCATTCTTACCATTGTCATTGTCGTCACAATTTAGTATCCAAGACTGCTATGAACGGTGTAGGGCGGTACATGTGTAACCGATTTTGCGGTAAGTTAAACTTGACTTCTATCGTTTCCCCGCTATTTCATGGTCACACAAGCATTTTGGACATACAAAATAAGTGCAAAAAATATCCTGCCAGCCGCCGGATTGTGTTCCGTGCCGGAACCCGGGATTGAACCGGGGGCCTTTAGATCTTCAGTCTAACGCTCTCCCAACTGAGCTATTCCGGCTGACGAGGGTTAGGTGCTATTTTTATGCTTTTATTCCTCGGTTAACTTTTTCTATCACTATTACCAAGCGAAAGCAAAAGTAATACATTTGTTCACATGCTGCTGTATTATAATAAATACATGGAATCGATTCAGTGATTGAAAGTGAATAAACTGGCGTGAATGTGTGTGTAACGCAGACACAGACAGAATTAGCTGACCGAACAGGAATTTTAGCAACCCGTTTTCATTATTTAATATTTAGGTTTTGAGAATACATTCTTCTCAACGCGACTGTCTCCGGAACTATTTATTATCCTCCATTCTTACCATTGTCATTGTCGTCACAATTTAGTATCCAAGACTGCTATGAACGGTGTAGGGCGGTACATGTGTAACCGATTTTGCGGTAAGTTAAACTTGACTTCTATCGTTTCCCCGCTATTTCATGGTCACACAAGCATTTTGGACATACAAAATAAGTGCAAAAAATATCCTGCCAGCCGCCGGATTGTGTTCCGTGCCGGAACCCGGGATTGAACCGGGGGCCTTTAGATCTTCAGTCTAACGCTCTCCCAACTGAGCTATTCCGGCTGACGAGGGTTAGGTGCTATTTTTATGCTTTTATTCCTCGGTTAACTTTTTCTATCACTATTACCAAGCGAAAGCAAAAGTAATACATTTGTTCACATGCTGCTGTATTATAATAAATACATGGAATCGATTCAGTGATTGAAAGTGAATAAACTGGCGTGAATGTGTGTGTAACGCAGACACAGACAGAATTAGCTGACCGAACAGGAATTTTAGCAACCCGTTTTCATTATTTAATATTTAGGTTTTGAGAATACATTCTTCTCAACGCGACTGTCTCCGGAACTATTTATTATCTCAGGGTTTATCCTCCATTCTTACCATTGTCATTGTCGTCACAATTTAGTATCCAAGACTGCTATGAACGGTGTAGGGCGGTACATGTGTAACCGATTTTGCGGTAAGTTAAACTTGACTTCTATCGTTTCCCCGCTATTTCATGGTCACACAAGCATTTTGGACATACAAAATAAGTGCAAAAAATATCCTGCCAGCCGCCGGATTGTGTTCCGTGCCGGAACCCGGGATTGAACCGGGGGCCTTTAGATCTTCAGTCTAACGCTCTCCCAACTGAGCTATTCCGGCTGACGAGGGTTAGGTGCTATTTTTATGCTTTTATTCCTCGGTTAACTTTTTCTATCACTATTACCAAGCGAAAGCAAAAGTAATACATTTGTTCACATGCTGCTGTATTATAATAAATACATGGAATCGATTCAGTGATTGAAAGTGAATAAACTGGCGTGAATGTGTGTGTAACGCAGACACAGACAGAATTAGCTGACCGAACAGGAATTTTAGCAACCCGTTTTCATTATTTAATATTTAGGTTTTGAGAATACATTCTTCTCAACGCGACTGTCTCCGGAACTATTTATTATCTCAGGGTTTATCCTCCATTCTTACCATTGTCATTGTCGTCACAATTTAGTATCCAAGACTGCTATGAACGGTGTAGGGCGGTACATGTGTAACCGATTTTGCGGTAAGTTAAACTTGACTTCTATCGTTTCCCCGCTATTTCATGGTCACACAAGCATTTTGGACATACAAAATAAGTGCAAAAAATATCCTGCCAGCCGCCGGATTGTGTTCCGTGCCGGAACCCGGGATTGAACCGGGGGCCTTTAGATCTTCAGTCTAACGCTCTTTTTTTTTTTATCTTTATTAAAATTCCACATTATATATACAATTTAAAACTTACAACATTCATATCTAACGCTCTCCCAACTGAGCTATTCCGGCTGACGAGGGTTAGGTGCTATTTTTATGCTTTTATTCCTCGGTTAACTTTTTCTATCACTATTACCAAGCGAAAGCAAAAGTAATACATTTGTTCACATGCTGCTGTATTATAATAAATACATGGAATCGATTCAGTGATTGAAAGTGAATAAACTGGCGTGAATGTGTGTGTAACGCAGACACAGACAGAATTAGCTGACCGAACAGGAATTTTAGCAACCCGTTTTCATTATTTAATATTTAGGTTTTGAGAATACATTCTTCTCAACGCGACTGTCTCCGGAACTATTTATTATCTCAGGGTTTATCCTCCATTCTTACCATTGTCATTGTCGTCACAATTTAGTATCCAAGACTGCTATGAACGGTGTAGGGCGGTACATGTGTAACCGATTTTGCGGTAAGTTAAACTTGACTTCTATCGTTTCCCCGCTATTTCATGGTCACACAAGCATTTTGGACATACAAAATAAGTGCAAAAAATATCCTGCCAGCCGCCGGATTGTGTTCCGTGCCGGAACCCGGGATTGAACCGGGGGCCTTTAGATCTTCAGTCTAACGCTCTCCCAACTGAGCTATTCCGGCTGACGAGGGTTAGGTGCTATTTTTATGCTTTTATTCCTCGGTTAACTTTTTCTATCACTATTACCAAGCGAAAGCAAAAGTAATACATTTGTTCACATGCTGCTGTATTATAATAAATACATGGAATCGATTCAGTGATTGAAAGTGAATAAACTGGCGTGAATGTGTGTGTAACGCAGACACAGACAGAATTAGCTGACCGAACAGGAATTTTAGCAACCCGTTTTCATTATTTAATATTTAGGTTTTGAGAATACATTCTTCTCAACGCGACTGTCTCCGGAACTATTTATTATCCTCCATTCTTACCATTGTCATTGTCGTCACAATTTAGTATCCAAGACTGCTATGAACGGTGTAGGGCGGTACATGTGTAACCGATTTTGCGGTAAGTTAAACTTGACTTCTATCGTTTCCCCGCTATTTCATGGTCACACAAGCATTTTGGACATACAAAATAAGTGCAAAAAATATCCTGCCAGCCGCCGGATTGTGTTCCGTGCCGGAACCCGGGATTGAACCGGGGGCCTTTAGATCTTCAGTCTAACGCTCTCCCAACTGAGCTATTCCGGCTGACGAGGGTTAGGTGCTATTTTTATGCTTTTATTCCTCGGTTAACTTTTTCTATCACTATTACCAAGCGAAAGCAAAAGTAATACATTTGTTCACATGCTGCTGTATTATAATAAATACATGGAATCGATTCAGTGATTGAAAGTGAATAAACTGGCGTGAATGTGTGTGTAACGCAGACACAGACAGAATTAGCTGACCGAACAGGAATTTTAGCAACCCGTTTTCATTATTTAATATTTAGGTTTTGAGAATACATTCTTCTCAACGCGACTGTCTCCGGAACTATTTATTATCCTCCATTCTTACCATTGTCATTGTCGTCACAATTTAGTATCCAAGACTGCTATGAACGGTGTAGGGCGGTACATGTGTAACCGATTTTGCGGTAAGTTAAACTTGACTTCTATCGTTTCCCCGCTATTTCATGGTCACACAAGCATTTTGGACATACAAAATAAGTGCAAAAAATATCCTGCCAGCCGCCGGATTGTGTTCCGTGCCGGAACCCGGGATTGAACCGGGGGCCTTTAGATCTTCAGTCTAACGCTCTCCCAACTGAGCTATTCCGGCTGACGAGGGTTAGGTGCTATTTTTATGCTTTTATTCCTCGGTTAACTTTTTCTATCACTATTACCAAGCGAAAGCAAAAGTAATACATTTGTTCACATGCTGCTGTATTATAATAAATACATGGAATCGATTCAGTGATTGAAAGTGAATAAACTGGCGTGAATGTGTGTGTAACGCAGACACAGACAGAATTAGCTGACCGAACAGGAATTTTAGCAACCCGTTTTCATTATTTAATATTTAGGTTTTGAGAATCGCGGGTATGTTAAGGCGTATTTAAGAAATATGCATGAAAAACGAGCATTAAATTCATCAATCTTTCGTGGCAGAAAACAGTCAAACAACATATATATTCTCAATTTTGACTATAACATGTTAAATGGGGATACTTCTAATAGCATTATCTCTACTTTCACTTTCAACGAATTGCCCCTTTGATGATCACGTGACCATTTTTATTTATAACTACGAATTTTATATTTCGCGTTGGCCCTACCTTTTAATGTCATTTTTGTAGCATGAAATTTCACCAGTACATTCGTAATTGTATCTAATTGTATGCATTAACTGGCGATAGTCATGCAGGTTGCTGGAAAATAATTAAATCCACGAAAACTATCGACGATGCAACAAGCTCATGCATTTCTGACATTCTTCGGCAAATAGCACTGTATAGATACATGCGAGGATCTATCGCCATTTAAAGAACGATTCTTGCTGGTTTTCCAAAAAGAATGATACATAACAAGTGTTAATTAGTACGATAAAAAAGGTAGGGCTGACAAAAGTAAGCTGACGTCTACAATGAGAAAAATGAAGGTCATTGCTTACAAACGTTTGCATGATTAAGTACCAGGGGAGACGACTATTAACAAGTTTAAACAGCACGAACATACAAGTAAACGTTTCCTCTTCAAATGTAACGTGTCGTGCGTTTATGTCTATTTGTATATATAAAGTAAATTAAACCGCTTTTATATATAAAGTGAATTAAACCGCTTTATGAGGTGTTCACAATACAATCATTGAAATGAACACATTTCAATGCATAATGACCTATAAAAAAAGGGGGGGGATAAACCACTGTGACCTTTGTCGAATTCACACATCAAAACAGGTCTAAATGGGAGATATTGAAAATTATCGTTGCAAAATAGAATGTGGACAAAAATGTTCCTTTATTTGCACGAATACTAAAAGTAAAACGATCAACATTATGGATCAGAACGGCTACCAAGCCTAAAAATAAAATGAAAGATATTAAAGATCTCAAGTAAGAACGAGGTAATACTATACTGTAACAGTAGACCATGAAATGTTGCCTCAGCTGGGGATGGAAGGTTCAATCAATGATGGAGACCCTAGCAATATTTCATGCTCCTCCGAATAATATATTTTTAGATGTAAAACATACATGAATAGATATATTTTTATTCAGAAAAATATGTACCATGCATTGAACAGTTCGCGCATCCTGTGCACCCTTGGTTTTTATTGGCTTCCAGTTAATCAAGTTTTTGTTGTTTTTTGTTTTGTGTTTTACAAGTTTGTCTGAATGGAGATTTGTTATCATCCCTTGATTTTAGCTCTCATTTTTTAAGGGGCCTCAGTGGCAGAGTGGTTAAGGTAGTTCGTCTACTATTTATCACGTGGTCTGTCAACACTGAGGTTCGGGTTCGAGTTTCTGCTGGCAGGGTGTACTCGACTCCAATCTTAATTGACAAGTATTGCCAGTTTTCCTACCGAAGGTTGGGAGTTCTCTCCAGCTTCCTCCCCCAATAAAAACTGGACGCCATGACATAGCTGAAAAATTGCTGAAAGTAGCACTCAACATCAAACAAACAAAAAAATTTTTCGATTAGTTTCCAAGTGATTTTTCTGTATAGATGTTCATTTCTTTTTGTGTTGATTACAATTGAGTTTGTTGTTCATCTGCACCAAAAAAAAATGATTGTAACCAGAGAATATTTTGTTTCTGATCCTTCCTACCAATATTAACCTAATAGGAAAGTTAAAGTTCTGTAACAAAAAAAAAATAGCCCACGCCCTCGTCTTCCTTGTAAGTTAGTGGTAGGCTGTATTGTGCTTGCTTGCTAAATACTCATTTGGACACTATCCTAATTTGAAGATTGGGCTTCCAATATTTGACTTGTTATATAAACTCAGATGGGTACTAAACAGCACAGTAGTTATGTAAGCTAGTTGTCTGATATATTGATCATGTGCCTTTCAATTACTAAGGTTAAAGTTTTAATCCAGGCAGGGTGTGCTCAACTCGCAACTTGAATTAACAAGGATTGCTAGTTTCCTTGCTGTAAGGTTGGGGTTTTCATCAGGTACTCTTAAAATAAAAGCTGGCAGCATGTTATAGCTGGAAAATTGCTGAAAGTGTGGTGTTAAACACTAAATTTAAACAAAACCCAGATGACAGAAGTTCTTAAATACCAAGGAAGTAATTATCTGTATTATGGCAAGAACAAAAATAATGCACTGCACACTTAAATGTATCTTATTTCGTGCCTTCCTGTAATCAATATATAGTCTCTTCTGGTCTTCACATAAAAAGCACTCGCATAACCTGCCTTCAATTGGATACATCCATTCCACACTGACCAGATACCTACTTCTCTCTCACCATGTGCTTTCAGCTATCAACCAAATGTTCTGTGTCTGTGACAATTTAAATTAAAACTCAGAGAATGATCCACCTTATTGCAGGTACAACTAATATTTTGTTCCATATACTCACAACTTTTTAATGAAATGTTATTTGGCAAGAGAAAATATGAAATATAGAACTTTATCAATAGGTTTTTATTTAACTACAAGTCTAGTTCGAATAAGCAGATTTTTTTAGTCTTGCAGGACTGATTTAAACAGATTATGTTCTATAGTTCGAAACTGTTGTTTACATAGTAGTATTAATATAGGTTTCTAGCTGCTATTAAGATTGCGCCAATCAATGTAAGCTTAATTATGCACAATATCCAGGAAGAGAATAAGCTACTTCAAGTACAAAAATGTGAGAATGGTTCTTTTCTCAAATACACACATGTACAATTCAGCAGTGATTATTAACATTAGTGAATAAATTTACAGCTGATTTTCACCACATTTGTTAAATGTTTTTAAACATAGTTGACAGCCGTCATCTCTGTTCAAGCCTGTGTATTTCAGCCAAAGGTTTGAAACATCGTCCCTGAAAAATAACCAGAACAATAATAAGTGATAAATACTTTTAATTAATATGAATCTTAAACAATATGTATATTACAGAGATGTTTTAATGTGAAATTGAATAGCATTTTTAACTATATAAATTTTTTACCAGATTTTAACCTGAGCGATACAGAGGTGCTATACGTAGAGCAGTAATTGCTTACCCCCCAGAGTACCTGGTCTCGCCCAAGGTTCTTGTTGGGGTTTGTGTTACTTTTTTGTGCTGTGTGTCTGTTAGTTTTGTTGCTCTCTACTCTTGTTTAAACAAGGTTTTGTATTTCCTAGATTTATCGTTTCCTGAATACTAATTGGTATCTTCTATTCTTTTTTTCTAATTTTAATATAAATATTCAAATAACAAATTTCAGAAATGCTCTATTTTGTAACAGCAAGGTATTGTTTTAAAAAAAAACAGTAATTTATCCACGACTGAAAGTATACCATAATATTTCTTTTATTTTTACAGAAACGCATCTATCTCTTAATAAACAGATTGATATAATTCAATTATTGATTCCGGATCAAACTGATTGGGACAAGATTATGAAAGCAATGCCAGATCCATGACTGTAAACAAATGAACTAGTATTTATAACAGATCACTCAGGGTCATTAATCCTTTTTCAATCAGTCAGTGTTGTGTTTAACACTGGTTATACTGATATAATGCTTATAGCATGTATACAAAGCTACAAACTACATGTAGCAACACTGACAAAGGTTTCAAAGTTTTTAATACCAGGAGGTGCTTTCCAATATGTCGAAGGTACCAAAAGGTTTCGGACTTGATATTTTTATGAATTATTTATTGCGGGTTCACTAATTTCAGCTGCTGGTACTCTTAATAACCTTGGGCAGGTAAGAGTACCTGTCCACTCTGAAATCCCTGCACACAACTAGTCTTTTTTTGGGGGGGAGGGAAGAAATGAAAGCACTTTATAGTTCACTGTACAAATGTAAATGCCCCATGCATGAGTCAAGCAAACAGACAATAAATGCCATTTTTGCGAATTGCCACACTATTATTAAGATAGATAAGAAAAAGAAATGACAAATGTGTGAATAAAACAAGTATGATTAAACTAGTAAAGTAGATTGGGTCTAAAACAAAATTCTGTCAACTGAATGGAAACTTTGGGAAAGTTCAATACACAGCATGTCTTACGAATCCTCAATTAAAAACATAATGTGTATATGTACTTGTTTTTTTAAATTTACAATAAAATGCAATTCTTTCATACCAAGAATAAGATGGTGGAAAAGTAAGTTTAATATGAAAGAATTACTTTGACCTTTAAAACATAATTTTTCCTTACCTCTATTATTGGCTTTTTACTTTTATGCATTTGGACAAGGCAGGAGGGAAAATTACTTTATTCACTATATTCTTTAGTAACTACAACTGGTTCTCCATATTATATTCCTGTAATACAGCTAAAGCCTTTACTTGCACTTTTTTGTGGTGGAAGTGAACATGGTAGACCTGCAAAAAAATTAAAATATAACACGTACGCGTATGGCTTTAATACATAAATATAAAGTTTTATTGTTTTCAGAATCAAACTGCATCAAACTTTCATATTGAAAAATATCTATTTTTTTGCACAAGCCTAAGAGACTAGAGAGTTTAACATGCACGTCTTTATAAGAATGTACAGCTTTTTGTGAGGGAATTCAATATAAAGTATATTGTTGAAAAATTGTATGTGGTCCTGAATTCACAGAAATTATCACATGGTATGAAAATGTTGATTTAAATAACACAATCCAGACAATGCCAGAAGCATTTGTCTTTTTTGTAAAATTGTAATAGAAAAAAACCAGTGTCATAAAGGTTTCTAGTTAACAAAGTTTGTCAGTGGTGTCAACTAAGTTTAGGGTACCAGCAAGTATATTCTGAAAAAATGGTAGACCTAAATGTAAACAACGGTAAACACAACGTAAGTTTACGACATTTTTTGTACCATTAGTTAGTTATTACATTATTATAACACGAAACTGCTAATTTATTGTAACACTGAAGGAACATAACTTTAAAAAGGGTCTTGTTCCATGTTGGGGTACATTGACAACTTTTACTTTTTAAAACACCTATTCAAAATAACCTTTACAATGTAATAATAATAATAATAATAATAAATACTTTATTTAACGAAGGTATCTCATTTAACAATTCAATGTTAATCTCACTGGAGGCCTTCACATAAAAACAGTATATGATGTTACAGACAAATTGCAGATACAATAAACAGTACAATAACAATAATAAAAGAAATTGCGTGTATATAAACATGTTTTGTAACGGCAAGAATGTTTACAAGACAGTTTGTGTACATGTACCTTCATTTTGAAGTTTAATAAAGTATTCTGATACTTTTACTTTAAAAGTTTCAAAGTTTTCAGCTCCCCTTATTTCAATTGGTAATTATTCCAAACAATAATACCAGAGTATTCAAACGTTCTTTTAAAATATTCAGAATTAGGTTGTGGAATATGAAGTAGTCCAGCTGTTGCTGATCTGAGAGAATATTTATATAGACCACTACATGTAGTAAATTTATCGGCAAGATGAGTTGGAGATAATCCATTCATACATTTAAACATCAGAAGAGACTGGAAATATTCAATTCTAGTAAATATTAGTCATCCATTTAAGTTCTGTAAACATCATCATTGATGGATAATCAAAAGATTTCTTTAAGAGTACATGTAGTCTGGCGGCACGTTTTTGTAACTTATAAATACGCTCAAGATGATATTTTGTAGTTAGGCCCCACACTGTGCTACAATAATCAAATACTGGCAATATGTAACTATTATAATACAACATAAGACCCTTTAGTCATGTTAATGGCAGGTATTATCTTAATCTGTTCATAAGATATAATCTGCTTGACACTATTTCACATATTTTATCAATTTGATTTGACCAGGACAAATTTTTATCTATATATATGTACATCCTAACCATAAGCAGACTATTTTAACAAAGTAAAAGATCAATAGGACATTTAAGTATTTAAATATCAATATATTAACTGAACCCAACATCCTTCAAAATATTGAAAAATATTATGTAACTCTTAAATGAAAACAAAATTGGTTTGTTAACTTAATTTTCGTGTACTGGTAATGTGGTGTTTACCGGTTGTCTGGAATATATGTGTTGGAAATTTGGAAAGGGGAGGTCAATTATCCCTAAGCCATGTTAGTCTTTGGAATTATGATGCTGATCAGTTATAATTTAATTATAATTATAAAACATAGGCAGTAAGGGTTTGCCAATTTGGGTTTTTTTTTTTTTGGGGGGGGGGGGGTACATTATAATGTCACAAGCATTGTCTGAGTTAAGTAGAATAAAGTAAAGTAGTTTTTTTCATTTGCATTTAAAAGACACATTTACACAGGTACATATATGTATACACACGAATAAAAAACGAATACATGATTTGTCGACAACGACATCGACATCGACATCGACATCGTCCACAGCCGCAAGTCTAAATTAACCTATAACTTATATGAAACTATCGCCACATTTGAAACTGACCCACCCCCCTAAGTATCAAATAAAGGCATAACAGTAAACTTACCACTATACGTCATCATCTGCTTTCCTGTCGTATTTGATGGTAGCATGTGCTCTGTTTTTTCATCGTGTATCATTCTAAAGCTTCTCCGCGATTGAGATCTTCCAAATATGGGCAATCAAGAACGGATCGAAAATAATCAGTATCATTAATAATACTCCCAATATTACTACATATTAAATGTGTTTAACGCTTTCTGTCACTGTTAGACATCGTACTACACAGATACGTATTTGATTTAATGTTGCATATACGCGTAGTAAACCAAAATTATTATCGACGCAGCAATACGTTGCCATGGAAGCGACGCCATTGACGTTGCTTCAGTAAAGGGAAATAACTGGTTTCAAAAAATCAACCGAAAGTGCCTTAACATACCTGCGATACATTCGTCTCAACGCGACTGTCTCCGGAACTATTTATTATCTCAGGGTTTATCCTCCATTCTTACCATTGTCATTGTCGTCACAATTTAGTATCCAAGACTGCTATGAACGGTGTAGGGCGGTACATGTGTAACCGATTTTGCGGTAAGTTAAACTTGACTTCTATCGTTTCCCCGCTATTTCATGGTCACACAAGCATTTTGGACATACAAAATAAGTGCAAAAAATATCCTGCCAGCCGCCGGATTGTGTTCCGTGCCGGAACCCGGGATTGAACCGGGGGCCTTTAGATCTTCAGTCTAACGCTCTCCCAACTGAGCTATTCCGGCTGACGAGGGTTAGGTGCTATTTTTATGCTTTTATTCCTCGGTTAACTTTTTCTATCACTATTACCAAGCGAAAGCAAAAGTAATACATTTGTTCACATGCTGCTGTATTATAATAAATACATGGAATCGATTCAGTGATTGAAAGTGAATAAACTGGCGTGAATGTGTGTGTAACGCAGACACAGACAGAATTAGCTGACCGAACAGGAATTTTAGCAACCCGTTTTCATTATTTAATATTTAGGTTTTGAGAATACATTCTTCTCAACGCGACTGTCTCCGGAACTATTTATTATCTCAGGGTTTATCCTCCATTCTTACCATTGTCATTGTCGTCACAATTTAGTATCCAAGACTGCTATGAACGGTGTAGGGCGGTACATGTGTAACCGATTTTGCGGTAAGTTAAACTTGACTTCTATCGTTTCCCCGCTATTTCATGGTCACACAAGCATTTTGGACATACAAAATAAGTGCAAAAAATATCCTGCCAGCCGCCGGATTGTGTTCCGTGCCGGAACCCGGGATTGAACCGGGGGCCTTTAGATCTTCAGTCTAACGCTCTCCCAACTGAGCTATTCCGGCTGACGAGGGTTAGGTGCTATTTTTATGCTTTTATTCCTCGGTTAACTTTTTCTATCACTATTACCAAGCGAAAGCAAAAGTAATACATTTGTTCACATGCTGCTGTATTATAATAAATACATGGAATCGATTCAGTGATTGAAAGTGAATAAACTGGCGTGAATGTGTGTGTAACGCAGACACAGACAGAATTAGCTGACCGAACAGGAATTTTAGCAACCCGTTTTCATTATTTAATATTTAGGTTTTGAGAATACATTCTTCTCAACGCGACTGTCTCCGGAACTATTTATTATCTCAGGGTTTATCCTCCATTCTTACCATTGTCATTGTCGTCACAATTTAGTATCCAAGACTGCTATGAACGGTGTAGGGCGGTACATGTGTAACCGATTTTGCGGTAAGTTAAACTTGACTTCTATCGTTTCCCCGCTATTTCATGGTCACACAAGCATTTTGGACATACAAAATAAGTGCAAAAAATATCCTGCCAGCCGCCGGATTGTGTTCCGTGCCGGAACCCGGGATTGAACCGGGGGCCTTTAGATCTTCAGTCTAACGCTCTCCCAACTGAGCTATTCCGGCTGACGAGGGTTAGGTGCTATTTTTATGCTTTTATTCCTCGGTTAACTTTTTCTATCACTATTACCAAGCGAAAGCAAAAGTAATACATTTGTTCACATGCTGCTGTATTATAATAAATACATGGAATCGATTCAGTGATTGAAAGTGAATAAACTGGCGTGAATGTGTGTGTAACGCAGACACAGACAGAATTAGCTGACCGAACAGGAATTTTAGCAACCCGTTTTCATTATTTAATATTTAGGTTTTGAGAATACATTCTTCTCAACGCGACTGTCTCCGGAACTATTTATTATCTCAGGGTTTATCCTCCATTCTTACCATTGTCATTGTCGTCACAATTTAGTATCCAAGACTGCTATGAACGGTGTAGGGCGGTACATGTGTAACCGATTTTGCGGTAAGTTAAACTTGACTTCTATCGTTTCCCCGCTATTTCATGGTCACAAAAGCATTTTGGACATACAAAATAAGTGCAAAAAATATCCTGCCAGCCGCCGGATTGTGTTCCGTGCCGGAACCCGGGATTGAACCGGGGGCCTTTAGATCTTCAGTCTAACGCTCTCCCAACTGAGCTATTCCGGCTGACGAGGGTTAGGTGCTATTTTTATGCTTTTATTCCTCGGTTAACTTTTTCTATCACTATTACCAAGCGAAAGCAAAAGTAATACATTTGTTCACATGCTGCTGTATTATAATAAATACATGGAATCGATTCAGTGATTGAAAGTGAATAAACTGGCGTGAATGTGTGTGTAACGCAGACACAGACAGAATTAGCTGACCGAACAGGAATTTTAGCAACCCGTTTTCATTATTTAATATTTAGGTTTTGAGAATACATTCTTCTCAACGCGACTGTCTCCGGAACTATTTATTATCCTCCATTCTTACCATTGTCATTGTCGTCACAATTTAGTATCCAAGACTGCTATGAACGGTGTAGGGCGGTACATGTGTAACCGATTTTGCGGTAAGTTAAACTTGACTTCTATCGTTTCCCCGCTATTTCATGGTCACACAAGCATTTTGGACATACAAAATAAGTGCAAAAAATATCCTGCCAGCCGCCGGATTGTGTTCCGTGCCGGAACCCGGGATTGAACCGGGGGCCTTTAGATCTTCAGTCTAACGCTCTCCCAACTGAGCTATTCCGGCTGACGAGGGTTAGGTGCTATTTTTATGCTTTTATTCCTCGGTTAACTTTTTCTATCACTATTACCAAGCGAAAGCAAAAGTAATACATTTGTTCACATGCTGCTGTATTATAATAAATACATGGAATCGATTCAGTGATTGAAAGTGAATAAACTGGCGTGAATGTGTGTGTAACGCAGACACAGACAGAATTAGCTGACCGAACAGGAATTTTAGCAACCCGTTTTCATTATTTAATATTTAGGTTTTGAGAATACATTCTTCTCAACGCGACTGTCTCCGGAACTATTTATTATCCTCCATTCTTACCATTGTCATTGTCGTCACAATTTAGTATCCAAGACTGCTATGAACGGTGTAGGGCGGTACATGTGTAACCGATTTTGCGGTAAGTTAAACTTGACTTCTATCGTTTCCCCGCTATTTCATGGTCACACAAGCATTTTGGACATACAAAATAAGTGCAAAAAATATCCTGCCAGCCGCCGGATTGTGTTCCGTGCCGGAACCCGGGATTGAACCGGGGGCCTTTAGATCTTCAGTCTAACGCTCTCCCAACTGAGCTATTCCGGCTGACGAGGGTTAGGTGCTATTTTTATGCTTTTATTCCTCGGTTAACTTTTTCTATCACTATTACCAAGCGAAAGCAAAAGTAATACATTTGTTCACATGCTGCTGTATTATAATAAATACATGGAATCGATTCAGTGATTGAAAGTGAATAAACTGGCGTGAATGTGTGTGTAACGCAGACACAGACAGAATTAGCTGACCGAACAGGAATTTTAGCAACCCGTTTTCATTATTTAATATTTAGGTTTTGAGAATACATTCTTCTCAACGCGACTGTCTCCGGAACTATTTATTATCCTCCATTCTTACCATTGTCATTGTCGTCACAATTTAGTATCCAAGACTGCTATGAACGGTGTAGGGCGGTACATGTGTAACCGATTTTGCGGTAAGTTAAACTTGACTTCTATCGTTTCCCCGCTATTTCATGGTCACACAAGCATTTTGGACATACAAAATAAGTGCAAAAAATATCCTGCCAGCCGCCGGATTGTGTTCCGTGCCGGAACCCGGGATTGAACCGGGGGCCTTTAGATCTTCAGTCTAACGCTCTCCCAACTGAGCTATTCCGGCTGACGAGGGTTAGGTGCTATTTTTATGCTTTTATTCCTCGGTTAACTTTTTCTATCACTATTACCAAGCGAAAGCAAAAGTAATACATTTGTTCACATGCTGCTGTATTATAATAAATACATGGAATCGATTCAGTGATTGAAAGTGAATAAACTGGCGTGAATGTGTGTGTAACGCAGACACAGACAGAATTAGCTGACCGAACAGGAATTTTAGCAACCCGTTTTCATTATTTAATATTTAGGTTTTGAGAATACATTCTTCTCAACGCGACTGTCTCCGGAACTATTTATTATCCTCCATTCTTACCATTGTCATTGTCGTCACAATTTAGTATCCAAGACTGCTATGAACGGTGTAGGGCGGTACATGTGTAACCGATTTTGCGGTAAGTTAAACTTGACTTCTATCGTTTCCCCGCTATTTCATGGTCACACAAGCATTTTGGACATACAAAATAAGTGCAAAAAATATCCTGCCAGCCGCCGGATTGTGTTCCGTGCCGGAACCCGGGATTGAACCGGGGGCCTTTAGATCTTCAGTCTAACGCTCTCCCAACTGAGCTATTCCGGCTGACGAGGGTTAGGTGCTATTTTTATGCTTTTATTCCTCGGTTAACTTTTTCTATCACTATTACCAAGCGAAAGCAAAAGTAATACATTTGTTCACATGCTGCTGTATTATAATAAATACATGGAATCGATTCAGTGATTGAAAGTGAATAAACTGGCGTGAATGTGTGTGTAACGCAGACACAGACAGAATTAGCTGACCGAACAGGAATTTTAGCAACCCGTTTTCATTATTTAATATTTAGGTTTTGAGAATACATTCTTCTCAACGCGACTGTCTCCGGAACTATTTATTATCCTCCATTCTTACCATTGTCATTGTCGTCACAATTTAGTATCCAAGACTGCTATGAACGGTGTAGGGCGGTACATGTGTAACCGATTTTGCGGTAAGTTAAACTTGACTTCTATCGTTTCCCCGCTATTTCATGGTCACACAAGCATTTTGGACATACAAAATAAGTGCAAAAAATATCCTGCCAGCCGCCGGATTGTGTTCCGTGCCGGAACCCGGGATTGAACCGGGGGCCTTTAGATCTTCAGTCTAACGCTCTCCCAACTGAGCTATTCCGGCTGACGAGGGTTAGGTGCTATTTTTATGCTTTTATTCCTCGGTTAACTTTTTCTATCACTATTACCAAGCGAAAGCAAAAGTAATACATTTGTTCACATGCTGCTGTATTATAATAAATACATGGAATCGATTCAGTGATTGAAAGTGAATAAACTGGCGTGAATGTGTGTGTAACGCAGACACAGACAGAATTAGCTGACCGAACAGGAATTTTAGCAACCCGTTTTCATTATTTAATATTTAGGTTTTGAGAATACATTCTTCTCAACGCGACTGTCTCCGGAACTATTTATTATCCTCCATTCTTACCATTGTCATTGTCGTCACAATTTAGTATCCAAGACTGCTATGAACGGTGTAGGGCGGTACATGTGTAACCGATTTTGCGGTAAGTTAAACTTGACTTCTATCGTTTCCCCGCTATTTCATGGTCACACAAGCATTTTGGACATACAAAATAAGTGCAAAAAATATCCCGCCAGCCGCCGGATTGTGTTCCGTGCCGGAACCCGGGATTGAACCGGGGGCCTTTAGATCTTCAGTCTAACGCTCTCCCAACTGAGCTATTCCGGCTGACGAGGGTTAGGTGCTATTTTTATGCTTTTATTCCTCGGTTAACTTTTTCTATCACTATTACCAAGCGAAAGCAAAAGTAATACATTTGTTCACATGCTGCTGTATTATAATAAATACATGGAATCGATTCAGTGATTGAAAGTGAATAAACTGGCGTGAATGTGTGTGTAACGCAGACACAGACAGAATTAGCTGACCGAACAGGAATTTTAGCAACCCGTTTTCATTATTTAATATTTAGGTTTTGAGAATACATTCTTCTCAACGCGACTGTCTCCGGAACTATTTATTATCTCAGGGTTTATCCTCCATTCTTACCATTGTCATTGTCGTCACAATTTAGTATCCAAGACTGCTATGAACGGTGTAGGGCGGTACATGTGTAACCGATTTTGCGGTAAGTTAAACTTGACTTCTATCGTTTCCCCGCCATTTCATGGTCACACAAGCATTTTGGACATACAAAATAAGTGCAAAAAATATCCTGCCAGCCGCCGGATTGTGTTCCGTGCCGGAACCCGGGATTGAACCGGGGGCCTTTAGATCTTCAGTCTAACGCTCTCCCAACTGAGCTATTCCGGCTGACGAGGGTTAGGTGCTATTTTTATGCTTTTATTCCTCGGTTAACTTTTTCTATCACTATTACCAAGCGAAAGCAAAAGTAATACATTTGTTCACATGCTGCTGTATTATAATAAATACATGGAATCGATTCAGTGATTGAAAGTGAATAAACTGGCGTGAATGTGTGTGTAACGCAGACACAGACAGAATTAGCTGACCGAACAGGAATTTTAGCAACCCGTTTTCATTATTTAATATTTAGGTTTTGAGAATACATTCTTCTCAACGCGACTGTCTCCGGAACTATTTATTATCCTCCATTCTTACCATTGTCATTGTCGTCACAATTTAGTATCCAAGACTGCTATGAACGGTGTAGGGCGGTACATGTGTAACCGATTTTGCGGTAAGTTAAACTTGACTTCTATCGTTTCCCCGCTATTTCATGGTCACACAAGCATTTTGGACATACAAAATAAGTGCAAAAAATATCCTGCCAGCCGCCGGATTGTGTTCCGTGCCGGAACCCGGGATTGAACCGGGGGCCTTTAGATCTTCAGTCTAACGCTCTCCCAACTGAGCTATTCCGGCTGACGAGGGTTAGGTGCTATTTTTATGCCTTTATTCCTCGGTTAACTTTTTCTATCACTATTACCAAGCGAAAGCAAAAGTAATACATTTGTTCACATGCTGCTGTATTATAATAAATACATGGAATCGATTCAGTGATTGAAAGTGAATAAACTGGCGTGAATGTGTGTGTAACGCAGACACAGACAGAATTAGCTGACCGAACAGGAATTTTAGCAACCCGTTTTCATTATTTAATATTTAGGTTTTGAGAATACATTCTTCTCAACGCGACTGTCTCCGGAACTATTTATTATCCTCCATTCTTACCATTGTCATTGTCGTCACAATTTAGTATCCAAGACTGCTATGAACGGTGTAGGGCGGTACATGTGTAACCGATTTTGCGGTAAGTTAAACTTGACTTCTATCGTTTCCCCGCTATTTCATGGTCACACAAGCATTTTGGACATACAAAATAAGTGCAAAAAATATCCTGCCAGCCGCCGGATTGTGTTCCGTGCCGGAACCCGGGATTGAACCGGGGGCCTTTAGATCTTCAGTCTAACGCTCTCCCAACTGAGCTATTCCGGCTGACGAGGGTTAGGTGCTATTTTTATGCTTTTATTCCTCGGTTAACTTTTTCTATCACTATTACCAAGCGAAAGCAAAAGTAATACATTTGTTCACATGCTGCTGTATTATAATAAATACATGGAATCGATTCAGTGATTGAAAGTGAATAAACTGGCGTGAATGTGTGTGTAACGCAGACACAGACAGAATTAGCTGACCGAACAGGAATTTTAGCAACCCGTTTTCATTATTTAATATTTAGGTTTTGAGAATACATTCTTCTCAACGCGACTGTCTCCGGAACTATTTATTATCCTCCATTCTTACCATTGTCATTGTCGTCACAATTTAGTATCCAAGACTGCTATGAACGGTGTAGGGCGGTACATGTGTAACCGATTTTGCGGTAAGTTAAACTTGACTTCTATCGTTTCCCCGCTATTTCATGGTCACACAAGCATTTTGGACATACAAAATAAGTGCAAAAAATATCCTGCCAGCCGCCGGATTGTGTTCCGTGCCGGAACCCGGGATTGAACCGGGGGCCTTTAGATCTTCAGTCTAACGCTCTCCCAACTGAGCTATTCCGGCTGACGAGGGTTAGGTGCTATTTTTATGCTTTTATTCCTCGGTTAACTTTTTCTATCACTATTACCAAGCGAAAGCAAAAGTAATACATTTGTTCACATGCTGCTGTATTATAATAAATACATGGAATCGATTCAGTGATTGAAAGTGAATAAACTGGCGTGAATGTGTGTGTAACGCAGACACAGACAGAATTAGCTGACCGAACAGGAATTTTAGCAACCCGTTTTCATTATTTAATATTTAGGTTTTGAGAATACATTCTTCTCAACGCGACTGTCTCCGGAACTATTTATTATCCTCCATTCTTACCATTGTCATTGTCGTCACAATTTAGTATCCAAGACTGCTATGAACGGTGTAGGGCGGTACATGTGTAACCGATTTTGCGGTAAGTTAAACTTGACTTCTATCGTTTCCCCGCTATTTCATGGTCACACAAGCATTTTGGACATACAAAATAAGTGCAAAAAATATCCTGCCAGCCGCCGGATTGTGTTCCGTGCCGGAACCCGGGATTGAACCGGGGGCCTTTAGATCTTCAGTCTAACGCTCTCCCAACTGAGCTATTCCGGCTGACGAGGGTTAGGTGCTATTTTTATGCTTTTATTCCTCGGTTAACTTTTTCTATCACTATTACCAAGCGAAAGCAAAAGTAATACATTTGTTCACATGCTGCTGTATTATAATAAATACATGGAATCGATTCAGTGATTGAAAGTGAATAAACTGGCGTGAATGTGTGTGTAACGCAGACACAGACAGAATTAGCTGACCGAACAGGAATTTTAGCAACCCGTTTTCATTATTTAATATTTAGGTTTTGAGAATACATTCTTCTCAACGCGACTGTCTCCGGAACTATTTATTATCTCAGGGTTTATCCTCCATTCTTACCATTGTCATTGTCGTCACAATTTAGTATCCAAGACTGCTATGAACGGTGTAGGGCGGTACATGTGTAACCGATTTTGCGGTAAGTTAAACTTGACTTCTATCGTTTCCCCGCTATTTCATGGTCACACAAGCATTTTGGACATACAAAATAAGTGCAAAAAATATCCTGCCAGCCGCCGGATTGTGTTCCGTGCCGGAACCCGGGATTGAACCGGGGGCCTTTAGATCTTCAGTCTAACGCTCTCCCAACTGAGCTATTCCGGCTGACGAGGGTTAGGTGCTATTTTTATGCTTTTATTCCTCGGTTAACTTTTTCTATCACTATTACCAAGCGAAAGCAAAAGTAATACATTTGTTCACATGCTGCTGTATTATAATAAATACATGGAATCGATTCAGTGATTGAAAGTGAATAAACTGGCGTGAATGTGTGTGTAACGCAGACACAGACAGAATTAGCTGACCGAACAGGAATTTTAGCAACCCGTTTTCATTATTTAATATTTAGGTTTTGAGAATACATTCTTCTCAACGCGACTGTCTCCGGAACTATTTATTATCCTCCATTCTTACCATTGTCATTGTCGTCACAATTTAGTATCCAAGACTGCTATGAACGGTGTAGGGCGGTACATGTGTAACCGATTTTGCGGTAAGTTAAACTTGACTTCTATCGTTTCCCCGCCATTTCATGGTCACACAAGCATTTTGGACATACAAAATAAGTGCAAAAAATATCCTGCCAGCCGCCGGATTGTGTTCCGTGCCGGAACCCGGGATTGAACCGGGGGCCTTTAGATCTTCAGTCTAACGCTCTCCCAACTGAGCTATTCCGGCTGACGAGGGTTAGGTGCTATTTTTATGCTTTTATTCCTCGGTTAACTTTTTCTATCACTATTACCAAGCGAAAGCAAAAGTAATACATTTGTTCACATGCTGCTGTATTATAATAAATACATGGAATCGATTCAGTGATTGAAAGTGAATAAACTGGCGTGAATGTGTGTGTAACGCAGACACAGACAGAATTAGCTGACCGAACAGGAATTTTAGCAACCCGTTTTCATTATTTAATATTTAGGTTTTGAGAATACATTCTTCTCAACGCGACTGTCTCCGGAACTATTTATTATCCTCCATTCTTACCATTGTCATTGTCGTCACAATTTAGTATCCAAGACTGCTATGAACGGTGTAGGGCGGTACATGTGTAACCGATTTTGCGGTAAGTTAAACTTGACTTCTATCGTTTCCCCGCTATTTCATGGTCACACAAGCATTTTGGACATACAAAATAAGTGCAAAAAATATCCTGCCAGCCGCCGGATTGTGTTCCGTGCCGGAACCCGGGATTGAACCGGGGGCCTTTAGATCTTCAGTCTAACGCTCTCCCAACTGAGCTATTCCGGCTGACGAGGGTTAGGTGCTATTTTTATGCTTTTATTCCTCGGTTAACTTTTTCTATCACTATTACCAAGCGAAAGCAAAAGTAATACATTTGTTCACATGCTGCTGTATTATAATAAATACATGGAATCGATTCAGTGATTGAAAGTGAATAAACTGGCGTGAATGTGTGTGTAACGCAGACACAGACAGAATTAGCTGACCGAACAGGAATTTTAGCAACCCGTTTTCATTATTTAATATTTAGGTTTTGAGAATACATTCTTCTCAACGCGACTGTCTCCGGAACTATTTATTATCTCAGGGTTTATCCTCCATTCTTACCATTGTCATTGTCGTCACAATTTAGTATCCAAGACTGCTATGAACGGTGTAGGGCGGTACATGTGTAACCGATTTTGCGGTAAGTTAAACTTGACTTCTATCGTTTCCCCGCTATTTCATGGTCACACAAGCATTTTGGACATACAAAATAAGTGCAAAAAATATCCTGCCAGCCGCCGGATTGTGTTCCGTGCCGGAACCCGGGATTGAACCGGGGGCCTTTAGATCTTCAGTCTAACGCTCTCCCAACTGAGCTATTCCGGCTGACGAGGGTTAGGTGCTATTTTAATGCTTTTATTTCTCGGTTTACTTTTTCTATCAATATATATTCACCAAGCGAAAGCAAAAGTAATAACATTTATTCACAGGCTGCTGTATTATAATAAATACATGGAATCGATTCAGTGATTGAAAGTGAATTAAACTGGCGTGACTGTGTGTAACGCAGACACAGACAGAAATAGCTGACCGAACAGGGATTTTAGCAACCCGTTTTCATTATTTAATATTTAGGGTTTTGAGAATACAGTCTTCTCAACGCGACGGTCTCCTGAACTATTTATTATCTTTATAGGGTTTATCCTCCATTCTTTACCATTGTCTGTGTCGTCACAATCTAGTAGCTATGAACGGTGTAGAGCGGTACTTGTGTAACCGATTTTGCGGTAAGTTAAACTTGACTTCTATCGTTTCCCCGCCATTTCATGGTCACACAAGCATTTTGGACATACAAAATAAGTGCAAAAAATATCCTGCCAGCCGCCGGATTGTGTTCCGTGCCGGAACCCGGGATTGAACCGGGGGCCTTTAGATCTTCAGTCTAACGCTCTCCCAACTGAGCTATTCCTGCTGACGAGGGTTAGGTGCTATTTTAATGCTTTTATTTCTCGGTTTACTTTTTCTATCAATATATATTCACCAAGCGAAAGCAAAAGTAATAACATTTATTCACAGGCTGCTGTATTATAATAAATACATGGAATCGATTCAGTGATTGAAAGTGAATTAAACTGGCGTGACTGTGTGTAACGCAGACACAGACAGAAATAGCTGACCGAACAGGGATTTTAGCAACCCGTTTTCATTATTTAATATTTAGGGTTTTGAGAATACAGTCTTCTCAACGCGACGGTCTCCTGAACTATTTATTATCTTTATAGGGTTTATCCTCCATTCTTTACCATTGTCTGTGTCGTCACAATTTAGTAGCTATGAACGGTGTAGGGCGGTACTTGTGTAACCGATTTTGCGGTAAGTTAAACTTGACTTCTATCGTTTCCCCGCCATTTCATGGTCACACAAGCATTTTGGACATACAAAATAAGTGCAAAAAATATCCTGCCAGCCGCCGGATTGTGTTCCGTGCCGGAACCCGGGATTGAACCGGGGGCCTTTAGATCTTCAGTCTAACGCTCTCCCAAATGAGCTATTCCGGCTGACGAGGGTTAGGTGCTATTTTAATGCTTTTATTTCTCGGTTTACTTTTTCTATCAATATATATTCACCAAGCGAAAGCAAAAGTAATAACATTTATTCACAGGCTGCTGTATTATAATAAATACATGGAATCGATTCAGTGATTGAAAGTGAATTAAACTGGCGTGACTGTGTGTAACGCAGACACAGACAGAAATAGCTGACCGAACAGGGATTTTAGCAACCCGTTTTCATTATTTAATATTTAGGGTTTTGAGAATACAGTCTTCTCAACGCGACGGTCTCCTGAACTATTTATTATCTTTATAGGGTTTATCCTCCATTCTTTACCATTGTCTGTGTCGTCACAATTTAGTAGCTATGAACGGTGTAGGGCGGTACTTGTGTAACCGATTTTGCGGTAAGTTAAACTTGACTTCTATCGTTTCCCCGCCATTTCATGGTCACACAAGCATTTTGGACATACAAAATAAGTGCAAAAAATATCCTGCCAGCCGCCGGATTGTGTTCCGTGCCGGAACCCGGGATTGAACCGGGGGCCTTTAGATCTTCAGTCTAACGCTCTCCCAACTGAGCTATTCCGGCTGACGAGGGTTAGGTGCTATTTTAATGCTTTTATTTCTCGGTTTACTTTTTCTATCAATATATATTCACCAAGCGAAAGCAAAAGTAATAACATTTATTCACAGGCTGCTGTATTATAATAAATACATGGAATCGATTCAGTGATTGAAAGTGAATTAAACTGGCGTGACTGTGTGTAACGCAGACACAGACAGAAATAGCTGACCGAACAGGGATTTTAGCAACCCGTTTTCATTATTTAATATTTAGGTTTTGAGAATACAGTCGTCTCAACGCGACGGTCTCCTGAACTATTTATTATCTTTATAGGGTTTATCCTCCATTCTTTACCATTGTCTGTGTCGTCACAATTTAGTAGCTATGAACGGTGTAGGGCGGTACTTGTGTAACCGATTTTGCGGTAAGTTAAACTTGACTTCTATCGTTTCCCCGCCATTTCATGGTCACACAAGCATTTTGGACATACAAAATAAGTGCAAAAAATATCCTGCCAGCCGCCGGATTGTGTTCCGTGCCGGAACCCGGGATTGAACCGGGGGCCTTTAGATCTTCAGTCTAACGCTCTCCCAACTGAGCTATACCGGCTGACGAGGGTTAGGTGCTATTTTAATGCTTTTATTTCTCGGTTTACTTTTTCTATCAATATATATTCACCAAGCGAAAGCAAAAGTAATAACATTTATTCACAGGCTGCTGTATTATAATAAATACATGGAATCGATTCAGTGATTGAAAGTGAATTAAACTGGCGTGACTGTGTGTAACGCAGACACAGACAGAAATAGCTGACCGAACAGGGATTTTAGCAACCCGTTTTCATTATTTAATATTTAGGTTTTGAGAATACAGTCTTCTCAACGCGACGGTCTCCTGAACTATTTATTATCTTTATAGGGTTTATCCTCCATTCTTTACCATTGTCTGTGTCGTCACAATTTAGTAGCTATGAACGGTGTAGGGCGGTACTTGTGTAACCGATTTTGCGGTAAGTTAAACTTGACTTCTATCGTTTCCCCGCCATTTCATGGTCACACAAGCATTTTGGACATACAAAATAAGTGCAAAAAATATCCTGCCAGCCGCCGGATTGTGTTCCGTGCCGGAACCCGGGATTGAACCGGGGGCCTTTAGATCTTCAGTCTAACGCTCTCCCAACTGAGCTATTCCGGCTGACGAGGTTTAGGTGCTATTTTAATGCTTTTATTTCTCGGTTTACTTTTTCTATCAATATATATTCACCAAGCGAAAGCAAAAGTAATAACATTTATTCACAGGCTGCTGTATTATAATAAATACATGGAATCGATTCAGTGATTGAAAGTGAATTAAACTGGCGTGACTGTGTGTAACGCAGACACAGACAGAAATAGCTGACCGAACAGGGATTTTAGCAACCCGTTTTCATTATTTAATATTTAGGGTTTTGAGAATACAGTCTTCTCAACGCGACGGTCTCCTGAACTATTTATTATCTTTATAGGGTTTATCCTCCATTCTTTACCATTGTCTGTGTCGTCACAATTTAGTAGCTATGAACGGTGTAGGGCGGTACTTGTGTAACCGATTTTGCGGTAAGTTAAACTTGACTTCTATCGTTTCCCCGCCATTTCATGGTCACACAAGCATTTTGGACATACAAAATAAGTGCAAAAAATATCCTGCCAGCCGCCGGATTGTGTTCCGTGCCGGAACCCGGGATTGAACCGGGGGCCTTTAGATCTTCAGTCTAACGCTCTCCCAACTGAGCTATTCGGCTGACGAGGGTTAGGTGCTATTTTAATGCTTTTATTTCTCGGTTTACTTTTTCTATCAATATATATTCACCAAGCGAAAGCAAAAGTAATAACATTTATTCACAGGCTGCTGTATTATAATAAATACATGGAATCGATTCAGTGATTGAAAGTGAATTAAACTGGCGTGACTGTGTGTAACGCAGACACAGACAGAAATAGCTGACCGAACAGGGATTTTAGCAACCCGTTTTCATTATTTAATATTTAGGTTTTGAGAATACAGTCTTCTCAACGCGACGGTCTCCTGAACTATTTATTATCTTTATAGGGTTTATCCTCCATTCTTTACCATTGTCTGTGTCGTCACAATTTAGTAGCTATGAACGGTGTAGGGCGGTACTTGTGTAACCGATTTTGCGGTAAGTTAAACTTGACTTCTATCGTTTCCCCGCCATTTCATGGTCACACAAGCATTTTGGACATACAAAATAAGTGCAAAAAATATCCTGCCAGCCGCCGGATTGTGTTCCGTGCCGGAACCCGGGATTGAACCGGGGGCCTTTAGATCTTCAGTCTAACGCTCTCCCAACTGAGCTATTCCGGCTGACGAGGTTTAGGTGCTATTTTAATGCTTTTATTTCTCGGTTTACTTTTTCTATCAATATATATTCACCAAGCGAAAGCAAAAGTAATAACATTTATTCACAGGCTGCTGTATTATAATAAATACATGGAATCGATTCAGTGATTGAAAGTGAATTAAACTGGCGTGACTGTGTGTAACGCAGACACAGACAGAAATAGCTGACCGAACAGGGATTTTAGCAACCCGTTTTCATTATTTAATATTTAGGTTTTGAGAATACAGTCTTCTCAACGCGACGGTCTCCTGAACTATTTATTATCTTTATAGGGTTTATCCTCCATTCTTTACCATTGTCTGTGTCGTCACAATTTAGTAGCTATGAACGGTGTAGGGCGGTACTTGTGTAACCGATTTTGCGGTAAGTTAAACTTGACTTCTATCGTTTCCCCGCCATTTCATGGTCACACAAGCATTTTGGACATACAAAATAAGTGCAAAAAATATCCTGCCAGCCGCCGGATTGTGTTCCGTGCCGGAACCCGGGATTGAACCGGGGGCCTTTAGATCTTCAGTCTAACGCTCTCCCAACTGAGCTATTCCGGCTGACGAGGGTTAGGTGCTATTTTAATGCTTTTATTTCTCGGTTTACTTTTTCTATCAATATATATTCACCAAGCGAAAGCAAAAGTAATAACATTTGTTCACATGCTGCTGTATTATAATAAATACATAGTGATTGAAAGTGAATTAAACTGGCGTGACTGTGTGTAACGCAGACACAGACAGAAATAGCCGACCGAACAGGGATTTTAGCAACCCGTTTTCATTATTTAATATTTAGGTTTTGAGAATACAGTCTTCTCAACGCGACGGTCTCCTGAACTATTTATTATCTTTATAGGGTTTATCCTCCATTCTTTACCATTGTCTGTGTCGTCACAATTTAGTAGCTATGAACGGTGTAGGGTGGTACTTGTGTAACCGATTTTGCGGTAAGTTAAACTTGACTTCTATCGTTTCCCCGCCATTTCATGGTCACACAAGCATTTTAGACATACAAAATAAGTGCAAAAAAATATCCTGCCAGCCGCCGGATTGTGTTCCGTGCCGGAACCCGGGATTGAACCGGGGGCCTTTAGATCTTCAGTCTAACGCTCTCCCAACTGAGCTATTCCGGCTGACGAGGGTTAGGTGCTATTTTTATGCTTTTATTTCTCGGTTTACTTTTTCTATCAATATATATTCACCAAGCGAAAGCAAAAGTAATAACATTTATTCACAGGCTGCTGTATTATAATAAATACATGGAATCGATTCAGTGATTGAAAGTGAATTAAACTGGCGTGACTGTGTGTAACGCAGACACAGACAGAAATAGCTGACCGAACAGGGATTTTAGCAACCCGTTTTCATTATTTAATATTTAGGTTTTGAGAATACAGTCTTCTCAACGCGACGGTCTCCTGAACTATTTATTATCTTTATAGGGTTTATCCTCCATTCTTTACCATTGTCTGTGTCGTCACAATTTAGTAGCTATGAACGGTGTAGGGCGGTACTTGTGTAACCGATTTTGCGGTAAGTTAAACTTGACTTCTATCGTTTCCCCGCCATTTCATGGTCACACAAGCATTTTGGACATACAAAATAAGTGCAAAAAATATCCTGCCAGCCGCCGGATTGTGTTCCGTGCCGGAACCCGGGATTGAACCGGGGGCCTTTAGATCTTCAGTCTAACGCTCTCCCAACTGAGCTATTCCGGCTGACGAGGGTTAGGTGCTATTTTAATGCTTTTATTTCTCGGTTTACTTTTTCTATCAATATATATTCACCAAGCGAAAGCAAAAGTAATAACATTTATTCACAGGCTGCTGTATTATAATAAATACATGGAATCGATTCAGTGATTGAAAGTGAATTAAACTGGCGTGACTGTGTGTAACGCAGACAAAGACAGAAATAGCTGACCGAACAGGGATTTTAGCAACCCGTTTTCATTATTTAATATTTAGGTTTTGAGAATACAGTCTTCTCAACGCGACGGTCTCCTGAACTATTTATTATCTTTATAGGGTTTATCCTCCATTCTTTACCATTGTCTGTGTCGTCACAATTTAGTAGCTATGAACGGTGTAGGGCGGTACTTGTGTAACCGATTTTGCGGTAAGTTAAACTTGACTTCTATCGTTTCCCCGCCATTTCATGGTCACACAAGCATTTTGGACATACAAAATAAGTGCAAAAAATATCCTGACAGCCGCCGGATTGTGTTCCGTGCCGGAACCCGGGATTGAACCGGGGGCCTTTAGATCTTCAGTCTAACGCTCTCCCAACTGAGCTATTCCGGCTGACGAGGGTTAGGTGCTATTTTAATGCTTTTATTTCTCGGTTTACTTTTTCTATCAATATATATTCACCAAGCGAAAGCAAAAGTAATAACATTTATTCACAGGCTGCTGTATTATAATAAATACATGGAATCGATTCAGTGATTGAAAGTGAATTAAACTGGCGTGACTGTGTGTAACGCAGACACAGACAGAAATAGCCGACCGAACAGGGATTTTAGCAACCCGTTTTCATTATTTAATATTTAGGTTTTGAGAATACAGTCTTCTCAACGCGACGGTCTCCTGAACTATTTATTATCTTTATAGGGTTTATCCTCCATTCTTTACCATTGTCTGTGTCGTCACAATTTAGTAGCTATGAACGGTGTAGGGTGGTACTTGTGTAACCGATTTTGCGGTAAGTTAAACTTGACTTCTATCGTTTCCCCGCCATTTCATGGTCACACAAGCATTTTAGACATACAAAATAAGTGCAAAAAAATATCCTGCCAGCCGCCGGATTGTGTTCCGTGCCGGAACCCGGGATTGAACCGGGGGCCTTTAGATCTTCAGTCTAACGCTCTCCCAACTGAGCTATTCCGGCTGACGAGGGTTAGGTGCTATTTTAATGCTTTTATTTCTCGGTTTACTTTTTCTATCAATATATATTCACCAAGCGAAAGCAAAAGTAATAACATTTATTCACAGGCTGCTGTATTATAATAAATACATGGAATCGATTCAGTGATTGAAAGTGAATTAAACTGGCGTGACTGTGTGTAACGCAGACACAGACAGAAATAGCTGACCGAACAGGGATTTTAGCAACCCGTTTTCATTATTTAATATTTAGGTTTTGAGAATACAGTCTTCTCAACGCGACGGTCTCCTGAACTATTTATTATCTTTATAGGGTTTATCCTCCATTCTTTACCATTGTCTGTGTCGTCACAATTTAGTAGCTATGAACGGTGTAGGGTGGTACTTGTGTAACCGATTTTGCGGTAAGTTAAACTTGACTTCTATCGTTTCCCCGCCATTTCATGGTCACACAAGCATTTTGGACATACAAAATAAGTGCAAAAAATATCCTGCCAGCCGCCGGATTGTGTTCCGTGCCGGAACCCGGGATTGAACCGGGGGCCTTTAGATCTTCAGTCTAACGCTCTCCCAACTGAGCTATTCCGGCTGACGAGGGTTAGGTGCTATTTTAATGCTTTTATTTCTCGGTTTACTTTTTCTATCAATATATATTCATCAAGCGAAAGCAAAAGTAATAACATTTATTCACAGGCTGCTGTATTATAATAAATACATGGAATCGATTCAGTGATTGAAAGTGAATTAAACTGGCGTGACTGTGTGTAACGCAGACAAAGACAGAAATAGCTGACCGAACAGGGATTTTAGCAACCCGTTTTCATTATTTAATATTTAGGTTTTGAGAATACAGTCTTCTCAACGCGACGGTCTCCTGAACTATTTATTATCTTTATAGGGTTTATCCTCCATTCTTTACCATTGTCTGTGTCGTCACAATTTAGTAGCTATGAACGGTGTAGGGCGGTACTTGTGTAACCGATTTTGCGGTAAGTTAAACTTGACTTCTATCGTTTCCCCGCCATTTCATGGTCACACAAGCATTTTGGACATACAAAATAAGTGCAAAAAATATCCTGCCAGCCGCCGGATTGTGTTCCGTGCCGGAACCCGGGATTGAACCGGGGGCCTTTAGATCTTCAGTCTAACGCTCTCCCAACTGAGCTATTCCGGCTGACGAGGGTTAGGTGCTATTTTAATGCTTTTATTTCTCGGTTTACTTTTTCTATCAATATATATTCACCAAGCGAAAGCAAAAGTAATAACATTTATTCACAGGCTGCTGTATTATAATAAATACATGGAATCGATTCAGTGATTGAAAGTGAATTAAACTGGCGTGACTGTGTGTAACGCAGACACAGACAGAAATAGCTGACCGAACAGGGATTTTAGCAACCCGTTTTCATTATTTAATATTTAGGTTTTGAGAATACAGTCTTCTCAACGCGACGGTCTCCTGAACTATTTATTATCTTTATAGGGTTTATCCTCCATTCTTTACCATTGTCTGTGTCGTCACAATTTAGTAGCTATGAACGGTGTAGGGCGTTACTTGTGTAACCGATTTTGCGCTAAGTTAAACTTGACTTCTATCGTTTCCCCGCTATTTCATGGTCACACAAGCATTTTGGACATACAAAATAAGTGCAAAAAATATCCTGCCAGCCGCCGGATTGTGTTCCGTGCCGGAACCCGGGATTGAACCGGGGGCCTTTAGATCTTCAGTCTAACGCTCTCCCAACTGAGCTATTCCGGCTGACGAGGGTTAGGTGCTATTTTAATGCTTTTATTTCTCGGTTTACTTTTTCTATCAATATATATTCACCAAGCGAAAGCAAAAGTAATAACATTTATTCACAGGCTGCTGTATTATAATAAATACATGGAATCGATTCAGTGATTGAAAGTGAATTAAACTGGCGTGACTGTGTGTAACGCAGACACAGACAGAAATAGCTGACCGAACAGGGATTTTAGCAACCCGTTTTCATTATTTAATATTTAGGTTTTGAGAATACAGTCTTCTCAACGCGACGGTCTCCTGAACTATTTATTATCTTTATAGGGTTTATCCTCCATTCTTTACCATTGTCTGTGTCGTCACAATTTAGTAGCTATGAACGGTGTAGGGTGGTACTTGTGTAACCGATTTTGCGGTAAGTTAAACTTGACTTCTATCGTTTCCCCGCCATTTCATGGTCACACAAGCATTTTGGACATACAAAATAAGTGCAAAAAATATCCTGCCAGCCGCCGGATTGTGTTCCGTGCCGGAACCCGGGATTGAACCGGGGGCCTTTAGATCTTCAGTCTAACGCTCTCCCAACTGAGCTATTCCGGCTGACGAGGGTTAGGTGCTATTTTAATGCTTTTATTTCTCGGTTTACTTTTTCTATCAATATATATTCACCAAGCGAAAGCAAAAGTAATAACATTTATTCACAGGCTGCTGTATTATAATAAATACATGGAATCGATTCAGTGATTGAAAGTGAATTAAACTGGCGTGACTGTGTGTAACGCAGACAAAGACAGAAATAGCTGACCGAACAGGGATTTTAGCAACCCGTTTTCATTATTTAATATTTAGGTTTTGAGAATACAGTCTTCTCAACGCGACGGTCTCCTGAACTATTTATTATCTTTATAGGGTTTATCCTCCATTCTTTACCATTGTCTGTGTCGTCACAATTTAGTAGCTATGAACGGTGTAGGGCGGTACTTGTGTAACCGATTTTGCGGTAAGTTAAACTTGACTTCTATCGTTTCCCCGCCATTTCATGGTCACACAAGCATTTTGGACATACAAAATAAGTGCAAAAAATATCCTGCCAGCCGCCGGATTGTGTTCCGTGCCGGAACCCGGGATTGAACCGGGGGCCTTTAGATCTTCAGTCTAACGCTCTTTTTTTTTCATTCAATAAAATTTTATTCAGTCATTATTTACAATAAAAGGTGAATTGGCTAGTCTCCAATTTCACCGATATTCAGAAAGCAATTGGTGATAATGACATGAACACGACATACATACTTTCTGATAAAATAAATGCAGAAAAATATATAAAATATTTAAAATACACATATACTTGAAGAAAATTACATTTCCCCCATTTACAATATCTTTCAAGTGAGATAACCACTATTGTCCTTGTTGTAAATTAGTATTGGTTACCTCCCCTTATTTCACACGATCCTATTTAACTCAAATATGTAATTTATAATTACTTCCATCAAACCATATGAGTGGGTTTTTTTCTGAAAAATATTTATTAAAAAGATTTAACTTGTTTTTCATTTTATAGTATGTAAATGCGTATTGTACGTATTTATGCATTGAATATATAAATAGTCTCTTTGTATCAATGTTTTTTCCTTCAAATACTTTTATTTGTCTAGTTTTATATACGGAAATTCTAGCCACACTTAATATAAAATTAAGAAAGTATGTGTTCACCTTTTTGTTTTGGTTTAAATACCCAAGTAACATCACCTGTGAAAAATCAATAATTATACTTTGATTGTCCTGTAAAAGTACATTTTCTATTGTATCGATAATGAATGATTTAAAGCTTTGTAATGTTGGACAATCACACCACAGGTGAAATAAATCCTCAGTAACTCTATTACAAAGTAAACACGTGCTGTCATCTACCTTGTTTATACGTTGTAGTTTACTTAAAGTAAAAATAGTATTTGTCGCCACCCTATAATTAAGACTGACACATTCGGGTGGGAGATTACACTGATTGACAACTCGGTATAGGGACCGAAAGCACACTGACGGATAATGATAATTCTCTAAACAGGAGCGCTTTGTGATTTAAGCTAATAACCGGATTGCAAAATAATGGATTTTCATAAATATGCTGGATTCTAACATTAAAATTTACTTTGGATTTTATTGAATAGAATGCAAGGATCATTTCTTGATAAAAACGGGGTAAGACTTTAAGCTGATTTGGATTGAAACACGTGTAAACAATATTTTCTGCCAAGTTCATATTTTCGATTTTATTTATAAAGTATGTCATTGAACTTTTCCAGTTTACGTTACATTCTTTGTCCAGAAATTTACGGAAAAATTTTAATCTAAATGCTTGCATTTTTAAATGTAATTCAGGGATGTTTAATCCCCCTTCAATCTTTGGTGCCACAACCGTCTTATACCTAACAAGATGAGGTTTATTTTCCCACAAAAATTTTAACACTACTTCTTTTATTTGTTTTTCAAATTTTTCCGGTAAAGGACAGACTGTCAATGTATAATATAATCTCGACATAATCAATGAGGTTAAAACAGTTGCACGACCATGTAATGATAACTCTCTTTGAGACCAAAAATACAAAATTGTTTTGATTTTCTTAATTTTAGTTTCCCAGTTTAAATTATCACAAATTTCTGAATTTTTCCCCATATAAATTCCTAATACTTGTGTTACGTCTTCACATAATTTTATTCCATAACTTTTTATTTCATTTTCCGAAATTAATCCAGAACCTAAGCACATGATTTCTGACTTTTGTTTATTTATTTTCGCACCTGAAGCTTCGCTGTACAAATCAATTACTTTAAAAGTTTCGTCTATTGACTGCTTGTTTTTAACTGTTAAAGTAAAATCGTCGGCATGTGCAAAAACTTTTGAACTTGTTTCCGAATTCGGAATTGTAATCCCTGTAATGTTTTTATTTTTTACAATAGCTTGTACCAAGGGCTCAGCCGCTACCACATAGCACAACGCAGATAGGGGACACCCTTGTCTCAAACTATTTAAAATGGGCACATAAGGGGTTAAAAATCCATTACATTTAATTGTACTCTTAATTTCGGAATAAAATATTTTAATCCATTGTATGAATTGAGGTCCAAAGCCAAATTGTTCAAAAATATAAAACAGATATTGATGATCAACTCGATCGAATGCTTTTTCCTGGTCAATCTTAATTAAATAACCTTCTAAATTATCAGTTTCGACAAGTTCAATTATGTCCCGGAGACTTGCAGTAGTATCTGCTATGTCTCTCCCTAAAATGCAACAAGTTTGGTTGGGAGAAATAATATTGGGCAATACTTTTTTAAGTCTATTTGCCATTATTCTGGCTAAAATTTTGTAATCTACATTAAGTAATGATATTGGCCTGTAATTTGTGATTTTATTCCTTTGTCCCTTCTTTTTATAAATTAATGTTATCATTCCTATTCTCATAGAACGTGGCATTATTTTTCCTTCATTTATACTTTGAAATATTTTCTCAAAAATTTCTCCAAAATGATGAATAAATTTACAATAGAAAGAAACCGTCAAACCGTCAATACCTGGACTTTTATTTTTATTCATTTCATTTAAAGCTTTATAAATTTCATCCCTGCTAATTTCAGCTTCACAAAATATTTTGTCTTCATCAGAAACTTTGTTTGAAATAAAATTTCCTATTTCCTCCATTTTGTGTTCATTTATTTGTGTGCACGAGTACAAATTTGTATAAAAATTTTTTATTTCATCTAATATTTCATTTGTTTGTTTTAAAATTATTCCGTTCTCATTTTCAAGTTCCTTAATTGAATTGTTTTCTTGTTTGTGTTTTTCAAGTTGAAGAAAATATTTAGAGCATTTATCTCCTTCAATTGCCCAGTGAGCTTTTGATCGCAGTATGGCACCCTTACATATTTTATTTTCATATTCCTGAATTTTACTTTTTATTTCTTCAAATTCATTTACATCATAATTTAGATTTTTAGCTGCTAGGTCTGAAATTTTATTAAATTGGTTTTGCAGTTTAAAATATTCCGACCGCTCTTGATATTTTTTATCTTTTGCATAAACTTGTGAAAATTTCTTTATTTTATATTTTAAATTGTCAATCCAAATCAACGGGTCTTCTTCATATAACCTACATTCTTTTTCTTTTATAATCAAATCATTTATTTTAGAAACATAATACTCGTCATCAAGAAGTGTGTTATTGAAAATCCACACTCCGGGTCCGCGCTCTATTTGACTGAAATCTACATTTATAATTACAAAGGAATGATCACTAATCGCGGAATGTTTATAGTAAACGTTTTTGACCATCGGACCGAATATTTTTGAAATAAAAATGAAATCTATTCGACTTTGAATCAGTTTATTTTCAACTACTCTACGCCACGAAAATATACGCGATGTAGGATTACGGGCTCTCCAAACATCATACATGTTTAGTTTATCTAATAACTCAACAAGAGTTTTCAATGCTTTATCTTCAGTGTGCTTTCCGTTCCTGTCCACTACAGAAAACGTCGTGTTCATGTCTCCAAGTAATATCAAATTATTAGATTTTGGTACATTTTGTAAAACTTTCATGAAAAAAGCAACTCTTTCAGTTACAATATTTGGAGCATAAATATTAATAATATCAACTACAGTGTCGCCTTCGTGTAACTGTATGTGAATAAAGCGACCGTCAAACTCACTTATCATGGATACACATGTTTTATATTTTGAACTTACAAGAAAAGCTACACCCTGTCGACCAGATTCTGAACAGGAATATAAAATTTCCCCATTCCAGTGTTTTTTATTTTCTTCGATTATTTCTGGATTCCAAAATGTTTCCTGTAAAGCGACAATTTCATAATTGTTTTCTGTAATTAATTGACATAAATTTTGAAATTTGCAGCTATCTCTCAACCCATTAGCATTGATGGTTGCACACTGCACCATCAGGATAAAATAAAATATAAGTAGCTTGACAGGCGCGAAAGTGATGGCTACTTTTTAGGGGAAAGAACATTAACACTAGGCATATTTCTTCTGTATGGGATATTAGGGCGGGGATTAAGACGATTTCTTCTAAATTTTCTATCACTTTGATATTTGAGCATTGCCTCTGCCATCTCGCTTTCATCCATATCAACTTCGGAATTGCTTTCCGAAACCGAAATGGCACTAATTTTATTAGCTTCAGAAGACATGCTGCAGTCTTCCTGCGACATGTCTTCTTTTTGACTACTGTTTTCAACATTATTTAGAGAGGCACCCCCCACATTTAAACATTCAGACAAAACATTTATGTCACATTCTAGTTCCTTATCAGCACATTTTTCAGATTTACCATGGACAACGTCACTAATTCCTTTCTTGTCTATATTAGAGTTTTCATCAACAGTGTCAACATCGGCTTCAACGCGCATTTTCTTGGCAGTTATCAAATCTTCATCATCATCATGTTTTTCGTCATCAACACTTGGCTTATTGTCATTTATATCATCATGTTTGTCATCCTCATCATCGTCATTCATACCAACATTTTCGTCTTCTTGATTGTTGTTATTTAAACTGTTCCCTCTGTCATTGTTGACATCATTTCGTTCGTTGTCTGTATCGACATGCGTGTTATCAGTCTCCAAATTTTCTTCTTCGATACATGAGCACTTCTCCGGATATTGTTTGCACTTATTGCATGGTGTGCTAGTACAATATCTAAGAAGATGGCCATACTCTTTACAGCGGTAGCATTTATTTTGTGGACATTCAGCATACAAATGATCTTCAGATAAACACTTAGAACAAACTTTTGACTGGTGATCATGCTTTACTCTTATATATTCAGTTTTATTATTATCAATTTCAAATTTCATTGTATATGGCAAGCTTGTAACATTTGGTGGAAACTTTACAGCAACATACCTTGTTCCGTCGGCTACGTTAGTGCCCTCATGTACTCTCCTTTTAATTTTCGACTTTAATTCAGCTCCTAGACCCTCCAACTTTTTGATAATAACTTCATCTGGTATAAAAGCAGGTAAGTGTAAAAAACTAACTACCTTTTCTTTGGAATATAAAGCATTGCATTTGTAATGTTTACTACCAATCTCCAAGGGTTCTGCAGTTAATGCATCTACATCATCCTTCTCTGATACCGTAATTTCGTAAAGATTACCACATCTTGGAACTACGGCAAGCACATTTCCTTCTCCGCATACTATTTCCGCAGCTTCGATTACACTGTGTGCACCTACACACTTGTTGTCATCTACATCGATGGTTACAGTGTATTCCTTCAACAGGCGTCTCCCCCCACCAAAAGGCATGGTGAAGGGAAGCGAAAAGTCAAAAAATACTTTCCAAAACAGTTAATTATACCTTTAAATCACTCTATTATACAAGATAAACAGGCCACCATTAAAGGATGGCCTGTAAAAGCACTAATAATCTGTTGGATTTCCCCTCGATTCAAAACACGTCAGAACGCTATGGAGTCACAACCGGAAGTCATTATTTCTCGGTTTACTTTTTCTATCAATATATATTCACCAAGCGAAAGCAAAAGTAATAACATTTATTCACAGGCTGCTGTATTATAATAAATACATGGAATCGATTCAGTGATTGAAAGTGAATTAAACTGGCGTGACTGTGTGTAACGCAGACACAGACAGAAATAGCTGACCGAACAGGGATTTTAGCAACCCGTTTTCATTATTTAATATTTAGGTTTTGAGAATACAGTCTTCTCAACGCGACGGTCTCCTGAACTATTTATTATCTTTATAGGGTTTATCCTCCATTCTTTACCATTGTCTGTGTCGTCACAATTTAGTAGCTATGAACGGTGTAGGGCGTTACTTGTGTAACCGATTTTGCGGTAAGTTAAACTTGACTTCTATCGTTTCCCCGCCATTTCATGGTCACACAAGCATTTTGGACATACAAAATAAGTGCAAAAAATATCCTGCCAGCCGCCGGATTGTGTTCCGTGCCGGAACCCGGGATTGAACCGGGGGCCTTTAGATCTTCAGTCTAACGCTCTCCCAACTGAGCTATTCCGGCTGACGAGGGTTAGGTGCTATTTTAATGCTTTTATTTCTCGGTTTACTTTTTCTATCAATATATATTCACCAAGCGAAAGCAAAAGTAATAACATTTATTCACAGGCTGCTGTATTATAATAAATACATGGAATCGATTCAGTGATTGAAAGTGAATTAAACTGGCGTGACTGTGTGTAACGCAGACACAGACAGAAATAGCTGACCGAACAGGGATTTTAGCAACCCGTTTTCATTATTTAATATTTAGGTTTTGAGAATACAGTCTTCTCAACGCGACGGTCTCCTGAACTATTTATTATCTTTATAGGGTTTATCCTCCATTCTTTACCATTGTCTGTGTCGTCACAATTTAGTAGCTATGAACGGTGTAGGGTGGTACTTGTGTAACCGATTTTGCGGTAAGTTAAACTTGACTTCTATCGTTTCCCCGCCATTTCATGGTCACACAAGCATTTTGGACATACAAAATAAGTGCAAAAAATATCCTGCCAGCCGCCGGATTGTGTTCCGTGCCGGAACCCGGGATTGAACCGGGGGCCTTTAGATCTTCAGTCTAACGCTCTCCCAACTGAGCTATTCCGGCTGACGAGGGTTAGGTGCTATTTTAATGCTTTTATTTCTCGGTTTACTTTTTCTATCAATATATATTCACCAAGCGAAAGCAAAAGTAATAACATTTATTCACAGGCTGCTGTATTATAATAAATACATGGAATCGATTCAGTGATTGAAAGTGAATTAAACTGGCGTGACTGTGTGTAACGCAGACACAGACAGAAATAGCTGACCGAACAGGGATTTTAGCAACCCGTTTTCATTATTTAATATTTAGGTTTTGAGAATACAGTCTTCTCAACGCGACGGTCTCCTGAACTATTTATTATCTTTATAGGGTTTATCCTCCATTCTTTACCATTGTCTGTGTCGTCACAATTTAGTAGCTATGAACGGTGTAGGGTGGTACTTGTGTAACCGATTTTGCGGTAAGTTAAACTTGACTTCTATCGTTTCCCCGCCATTTCATGGTCACACAAGCATTTTGGACATACAAAATAAGTGCAAAAAATATCCTGCCAGCCGCCGGATTGTGTTCCGTGCCGGAACCCGGGATTGAACCGGGGGCCTTTAGATCTTCAGTCTAACGCTCTCCCAACTGAGCTATTCCGGCTGACGAGGGTTAGGTGCTATTTTAATGCTTTTATTTCTCGGTTTACTTTTTCTATCAATATATTCACCAAGCGAAAGCAAAAGTAATAACATTTATTCACAGGCTGCTGTATTATAATAAATACATGGAATCGATTCAGTGATTGAAAGTGAATTAAACTGGCGTGACTGTGTGTAACGCAGACAAAGACAGAAATAGCTGACCGAACAGGGATTTTAGCAACCCGTTTTCATTATTTAATATTTAGGTTTTGAGAATACAGTCTTCTCAACGCGACGGTCTCCTGAACTATTTATTATCTTTATAGGGTTTATCCTCCATTCTTTACCATTGTCTGTGTCGTCACAATTTAGTAGCTATGAACGGTGTAGGGCGGTACTTGTGTAACCGATTTTGCGGTAAGTTAAACTTGACTTCTATCGTTTCCCCGCCATTTCATGGTCACACAAGCATTTTGGACATACAAAATAAGTGCAAAAAATATCCTGCCAGCCGCCGGATTGTGTTCCGTGCCGGAACCCGGGATTGAACGGGGGCCTTTAGATCTTCAGTCTAACGCTATCCCAACTGAGCTATTCCGGCTGACGAGGGTTAGGTGCTATTTTAATGCTTTTATTTCTCGGTTTACTTTTTCTATCAATATATATTCACCAAGCGAAAGCAAAAGTAATAACATTTATTCACAGGCTGCTGTATTATAATAAAATACATGGAATCGATTCAGTGATTGAAAGTGAATTAAACTGGCGTGACTGTGTGTAACGCAGACACAGACAGAAATAGCTGACCGAACAGGGATTTTAGCAACCCGTTTTCATTATTTAATATTTAGGTTTTGAGAATACAGTCTTCTCAACGCGACGGTCTCCTGAACTATTTATTATCTTTATAGGGTTTATCCTCCATTCTTTACCATTGTCTGTGTCGTCACAATTTAGTAGCTATGAACGGTGTAGGGCGGTACTTGTATAACCGATTTTGCGGTAAGTTAAACTTGACTTCTATCGTTTCCCCGCCATTTCATGGTCACACAAGCATTTTGGACATACAAAATAAGTGCAAAAAATATCCTGCCAGCCGCCGGATTGTGTTCCGTGCCGGAACCCGGGATTGAACCGGGGGCCTTTAGATCTTCAGTCTAACGCTCTCCCAACTGAGCTATTCCGGCTGACGAGGGTTAGGTGCTATTTTAATGCTTTTATTTCTCGGTTTACTTTTTCTATCAATATATATTCACCAAGCGAAAGCAAAAGTAAAAGTAATAACATTTATTCACAGGCTGCTGTATTATAATAAATACATGGAATCGATTCAGTGATTGAAAGTGAATTAAACTGGCGTGACTGTGTGTAACGCAGACACAGACAGAAATAGCTGACCGAACAGGGATTTTAGCAACCCGTTTTCATTATTTAATATTTAGGTTTTGAGAATACAGTCTTCTCAACGCGACGGTCTCCTGAACTATTTATTATCTTTATAGGGTTTATCCTCCATTCTTTACCATTGTCTGTGTCGTCACAATTTAGTAGCTATGAACGGTGTAGGGCGTTACTTGTGTAACCGATTTTGCGGTAAGTTAAACTTGACTTCTATCGTTTCCCCGCCATTTCATGGTCACACAAGCATTTTGGACATACAAAATAAGTGCAAAAAATATCCTGCCAGCCGCCGGATTGTGTTCCGTGCCGGAACCCGGGATTGAACCGGGGGCCTTTAGATCTTCAGTCTAACGCTCTCCCAACTGAGCTATTCCGGCTGACGAGGGTTAGGTGCTATTTTAATGCTTTTATTTCTCGGTTTACTTTTTCTATCAATATATATTCACCAAGCGAAAGCAAAAGTAATAACATTTATTCACAGGCTGCTGTATTATAATAAATACATGGAATCGATTCAGTGATTGAAAGTGAATTAAACTGGCGTGACTGTGTGTAACGCAGACACAGACAGAAATAGCTGACCGAACAGGGATTTTAGCAACCCGTTTTCATTATTTAATATTTAGGTTTTGAGAATACAGTCTTCTCAACGCGACGGTCTCCTGAACTATTTATTATCTTTATAGGGTTTATCCTCCATTCTTTACCATTGTCTGTGTCGTCACAATTTAGTAGCTATGAACGGTGTAGGGTGGTACTTGTGTAACCGATTTTGCGGTAAGTTAAACTTGACTTCTATCGTTTCCCCGCCATTTCATGGTCACACAAGCATTTTGGACATACAAAATAAGTGCAAAAAATATCCTGCCAGCCGCCGGATTGTGTTCCGTGCCGGAACCCGGGATTGAACCGGGGGCCTTTAGATCTTCAGTCTAACGCTCTCCCAACTGAGCTATTCCGGCTGACGAGGGTTAGGTGCTATTTTAATGCTTTTATTTCTCGGTTTACTTTTTCTATCAATATATATTCACCAAGCGAAAGCAAAAGTAATAACATTTATTCACAGGCTGCTGTATTATAATAAATACATGGAATCGATTCAGTGATTGAAAGTGAATTAAACTGGCGTGACTGTGTGTAACGCAGACACAGACAGAAATAGCTGACCGAACAGGGATTTTAGCAACCCGTTTTCATTATTTAATATTTAGGTTTTGAGAATACAGTCTTCTCAACGCGACGGTCTCCTGAACTATTTATTATCTTTATAGGGTTTATCCTCCATTCTTTACCATTGTCTGTGTCGTCACAATTTAGTAGCTATGAACGGTGTAGGGTGGTACTTGTGTAACCGATTTTGCGGTAAGTTAAACTTGACTTCTATCGTTTCCCCGCCATTTCATGGTCACACAAGCATTTTGGACATACAAAATAAGTGCAAAAAATATCCTGCCAGCCGCCGGATTGTGTTCCGTGCCGGAACCCGGGATTGAACCGGGGGCCTTTAGATCTTCAGTCTAACGCTCTCCCAACTGAGCTATTCCGGCTGACGAGGGTTAGGTGCTATTTTAATGCTTTTATTTCTCGGTTTACTTTTTCTATCAATATATTCACCAAGCGAAAGCAAAAGTAATAACATTTATTCACAGGCTGCTGTATTATAATAAATACATGGAATCGATTCAGTGATTGAAAGTGAATTAAACTGGCGTGACTGTGTGTAACGCAGACAAAGACAGAAATAGCTGACCGAACAGGGATTTTAGCAACCCGTTTTCATTATTTAATATTTAGGTTTTGAGAATACAGTCTTCTCAACGCGACGGTCTCCTGAACTATTTATTATCTTTATAGGGTTTATCCTCCATTCTTTACCATTGTCTGTGTCGTCACAATTTAGTAGCTATGAACGGTGTAGGGCGGTACTTGTGTAACCGATTTTGCGGTAAGTTAAACTTGACTTCTATCGTTTCCCCGCCATTTCATGGTCACACAAGCATTTTGGACATACAAAATAAGTGCAAAAAATATCCTGCCAGCCGCCGGATTGTGTTCCGTGCCGGAACCCGGGATTGAACGGGGGCCTTTAGATCTTCAGTCTAACGCTATCCCAACTGAGCTATTCCGGCTGACGAGGGTTAGGTGCTATTTTAATGCTTTTATTTCTCGGTTTACTTTTTCTATCAATATATATTCACCAAGCGAAAGCAAAAGTAATAACATTTATTCACAGGCTGCTGTATTATAATAAATACATGGAATCGATTCAGTGATTGAAAGTGAATTAAACTGGCGTGACTGTGTGTAACGCAGACACAGACAGAAATAGCTGACCGAACAGGGATTTTAGCAACCCGTTTTCATTATTTAATATTTAGGTTTTGAGAATACAGTCTTCTCAACGCGACGGTCTCCTGAACTATTTATTATCTTTATAGGGTTTATCCTCCATTCTTTACCATTGTCTGTGTCGTCACAATTTAGTAGCTATGAACGGTGTAGTGCGGACCTTGTGTAACCGATTTTGCGGTAAGTTAAACTTGACTTCTATCGTTTCCCCGCCATTTCATGGTCACACAAGCATTTTGGACATACAAAATAAGTGCAAAAAATATCCTGCCAGCCGCCGGATTGTGTTCCATGCCGGAACCCGGGATTGAACCGGGGGCCTTTAGATCTTCAGTCTAACGCTCTCCCAACTGAGCTATTCCGGCTGACGAGGGTTAGGTGCTATTTTAATGCTTTTATTTCTCGGTTTACTTTTTCTATCAATATATATTCACCAAGCGAAAGCAAAAGTAATAACATTTATTCACAGGCTGCTGTATTATAATAAATACATGGAATCGATTCAGTGATTGAAAGTGAATTAAACTGGCGTGACTGTGTGTAACGCAGACACAGACAGAAATAGCTGACCGAACAGGGATTTTAGCAACCCGTTTTCATTATTTAATATTTAGGGTTTTGAGAATACAGTCTTCTCAACTCGACGGTCTCCTGAACTATTTATTATCTTTATAGGGTTTATCCTCCATTCTTTACCATTGTCTGTGTCGTCACAATTTAGTAGCTATGAACGGTGTAGGGCGGTACTTGTGTAACCGATTTTACGGTAAGTTAAACTTGACTTCTATCGTTTCCCCGCCATTTCATGGTCACACAAGCATTTTGGACATACAAAATAAGTGCAAAAAATATCCTGCCAGCCGCCGGATTGTGTTCCGTGCCGGAACCCGGGATTGAACCGGGGGCCTTTAGATCTTCAGTCTAACGCTCTCCCAACTGAACTATTCCGGCTGACGAGGGTTAGGTGCTATTTTAATGCTTTTATTTCTCGGTTTACTTTTTCTATCAATATATATTCACCAAGCGAAAGCAAAAGTAATAACATTTATTCACAGGCTGCTGTATTATAATAAATACATGGAATCGATTCAGTGATTGAAAGTGAATTAAACTGGCGTGACTGTGTGTAACGCAGACACAGACAGAAATAGCTGACCGAACAGGGATTTTAGCAACCCGTTTTCATTATTTAATATTTAGGGTTTTGAGAATACAGTCTTCTCAACGCGACGGTCTCCTGAACTATTTATTATCTTTATAGGGTTTATCCTCCATTCTTTACCATTGTCTGTGTCGTCACAATTTAGTAGCTATGAACGGTGTAGGGCGGTACTTGTGTAACCGATTTTGCGGTAAGTTAAACTTGACTTCTATCGTTTCCCCGCCATTTCATGGTCACACAAGCATTTTGGACATACAAAATAAGTGCAAAAAATATCCTGCCAGCCGCCGGATTGTGTTCCGTGCCGGAACCCGGGATTGAACCGGGGGCCTTTAGATCTTCAGTCTAACGCTCTCCCAACTGAGCTATTCCGGCTGACGAGGGTTAGGTGCTATTTTAATGCTTTTATTTCTCGGTTTACTTTTTCTATCAATATATATTCACCAAGCGAAAGCAAAAGTAATAACATTTATTCACAGGCTGCTGTATTATAATAAATACATGGAATCGATTCAGTGATTGAAAGTGAATTAAACTGGCGTGACTGTGTGTAACGCAGACACAGACAGAAATAGCTGACCGAACAGGGATTTTAGCAACCCGTTTTCATTATTTAATATTTAGGTTTTGAGAATACAGTCTTCTCAACGCGACGGTCTCCTGAACTATTTATTATCTTTATAGGGTTTATCCTCCATTCTTTACCATTGTCTGTGTCGTCACAATTTAGTAGCTATGAACGGTGTAGGGTGGTACTTGTGTAACCGATTTTGCGGTAAGTTAAACTTGACTTCTATCGTTTCCCCGCCATTTCATGGTCACACAAGCATTTTGGACATACAAAATAAGTGCAAAAAATATCCTGCCAGCCGCCGGATTGTGTTCCGTGCCGGAACCCGGGATTGAACCGGGGGCCTTTAGATCTTCAGTCTAACGCTCTCCCAACTGAGCTATTCCGGCTGACGAGGGTTAGGTGCTATTTTAATGCTTTTATTTCTCGGTTTACTTTTTCTATCAATATATATTCACCAAGCGAAAGCAAAAGTAATAACATTTATTCACAGGCTGCTGTATTATAATAAATACATGGAATCGATTCAGTGATTGAAAGTGAATTAAACTGGCGTGACTGTGTGTAACGCAGACACAGACAGAAATAGCTGACCGAACAGGGATTTTAGCAACCCGTTTTCATTATTTAATATTTAGGTTTTGAGAATACAGTCTTCTCAACGCGACGGTCTCCTGAACTATTTATTATCTTTATAGGGTTTATCCTCCATTCTTTACCATTGTCTGTGTCGTCACAATTTAGTAGCTATGAACGGTGTAGGGTGGTACTTGTGTAACCGATTTTGCGGTAAGTTAAACTTGACTTCTATCGTTTCCCCGCCATTTCATGGTCACACAAGCATTTTGGACATACAAAATAAGTGCAAAAAATATCCTGCCAGCCGCCGGATTGTGTTCCGTGCCGGAACCCGGGATTGAACCGGGGGCCTTTAGATCTTCAGTCTAACGCTCTCCCAACTGAGCTATTCCGGCTGACGAGGGTTAGGTGCTATTTTAATGCTTTTATTTCTCGGTTTACTTTTTCTATCAATATATTCACCAAGCGAAAGCAAAAGTAATAATATTTATTCACAGGCTGCTGTATTATAATAAATACATGGAATCGATTCAGTGATTGAAAGTGAATTAAACTGGCGTGACTGTGTGTAACGCAGACAAAGACAGAAATAGCTGACCGAACAGGGATTTTAGCAACCCGTTTTCATTATTTAATATTTAGGTTTTGAGAATACAGTCTTCTCAACGCGACGGTCTCCTGAACTATTTATTATCTTTATAGGGTTTATCCTCCATTCTTTACCATTGTCTGTGTCGTCACAATTTAGTAGCTATGAACGGTGTAGGGCGGTACTTGTGTAACCGATTTTGCGGTAAGTTAAACTTGACTTCTATCGTTTCCCCGCCATTTCATGGTCACACAAGCATTTTGGACATACAAAATAAGTGCAAAAAATATCCTGCCAGCCGCCGGATTGTGTTCCGTGCCGGAACCCGGGATTGAACGGGGGCCTTTAGATCTTCAGTCTAACGCTATCCCAACTGAGCTATTCCGGCTGACGAGGGTTAGGTGCTATTTTAATGCTTTTATTTCTCGGTTTACTTTTTCTATCAATATATATTCACCAAGCGAAAGCAAAAGTAATAACATTTATTCACAGGCTGCTGTATTATAATAAATACATGGAATCGATTCAGTGATTGAAAGTGAATTAAACTGGCGTGACTGTGTGTAACGCAGACACAGACAGAAATAGCTGACCGAACAGGGATTTTAGCAACCCGTTTTCATTATTTAATATTTAGGTTTTGAGAATACAGTCTTCTCAACGCGACGGTCTCCTGAACTATTTATTATCGTTATAGGGTTTATCCTCCATTCTTTACCATTGTCTGTGTCGTCACAATTTAGTAGCTATGAACGGTGTAGGGCGGTACTTGTGTAACCGATTTTGCGGTAAGTTAAACTTGACTTCTATCGTTTCCCCGCCATTTCATGGTCACACAAGCATTTTGGACATACAAAATAAGTGCAAAAAATATCCTGCCAGCCGCCGGATTGTGTTCCGTGCCGGAACCCGGGATTGAACCGGGGGCCTTTAGATCTTCAGTCTAACGCTCTCCCAACTGAGCTATTCCGGCTGACGAGGGTTAGGTGCTATTTTAATGCTTTTATTTCTCGGTTTACTTTTTCTATCAATATATATTCACCAAGCGAAAGCAAAAGTAATAACATTTATTCACAGGCTGCTGTATTATAATAAATACATGGAATCGATTCAGTGATTGAAAGTGAATTAAACTGGCGTGACTGTGTGTAACGCAGACACAGACAGAAATAGCTGACCGAACAGGGATTTTAGCAACCCGTTTTCATTATTTAATATTTAGGGTTTTGAGAATACAGTCTTCTCAACTCGACGGTCTCCTGAACTATTTATTATCTTTATAGGGTTTATCCTCCATTCTTTACCATTGTCTGTGTCGTCACAATTTAGTAGCTATGAACGGTGTAGGGCGGTACTTGTGTAACCGATTTTACGGTAAGTTAAACTTGACTTCTATCGTTTCCCCGCCATTTCATGGTCACACAAGCATTTTGGACATACAAAATAAGTGCAAAAAATATCCTGCCAGCCGCCGGATTGTGTTCCGTGCCGGAACCCGGGATTGAACCGGGGGCCTTTAGATCTTCAGTCTAACGCTCTCCCAACTGAACTATTCCGGCTGACGAGGGTTAGGTGCTATTTTAATGCTTTTATTTCTCGGTTTACTTTTTCTATCAATATATATTCACCAAGCGAAAGCAAAAGTAATAACATTTATTCACAGGCTGCTGTATTATAATAAATACATGGAATCGATTCAGTGATTGAAAGTGAATTAAACTGGCGTGACTGTGTGTAACGCAGACACAGACAGAAATAGCTGACCGAACAGGGATTTTAGCAACCCGTTTTCATTATTTAATATTTAGGGTTTTGAGAATACAGTCTTCTCAACGCGACGGTCTCCTGAACTATTTATTATCTTTATAGGGTTTATCCTCCATTCTTTACCATTGTCTGTGTCGTCACAATTTAGTAGCTATGAACGGTGTAGGGCGGTACTTGTGTAACCGATTTTGCGGTAAGTTAAACTTGACTTCTATCGTTTCCCCGCCATTTCATGGTCACACAAGCATTTTGGACATACAAAATAAGTGCAAAAAATATCCTGCCAGCCGCCGGATTGTGTTCCGTGCCGGAACCCGGGATTGAACCGGGGGCCTTTAGATCTTCAGTCTAACGCTCTCCCAACTGAGCTATTCCGGCTGACGAGGGTTAGGTGCTATTTTAATGCTTTTATTTCTCGGTTTACTTTTTCTATCAATATATATTCACCAAGCGAAAGCAAAAGTAATAACATTTATTCACAGGCTGCTGTATTATAATAAATACATGGAATCGATTCAGTGATTGAAAGTGAATTAAACTGGCGTGACTGTGTGTAACGCAGACACAGACAGAAATAGCTGACCGAACAGGGATTTTAGCAACCCGTTTTCATTATTTAATATTTAGGTTTTGAGAATACAGTCTTCTCAACGCGACGGTCTCCTGAACTATTTATTATCTTTATAGGGTTTATCCTCCATTCTTTACCATTGTCTGTGTCGTCACAATTTAGTAGCTATGAACGGTGTAGGGTGGTACTTGTGTAACCGATTTTGCGGTAAGTTAAACTTGACTTCTATCGTTTCCCCGCCATTTCATGGTCACACAAGCATTTTGGACATACAAAATAAGTGCAAAAAATATCCTGCCAGCCGCCGGATTGTGTTCCGTGCCGGAACCCGGGATTGAACCGGGGGCCTTTAGATCTTCAGTCTAACGCTCTCCCAACTGAGCTATTCCGGCTGACGAGGGTTAGGTGCTATTTTAATGCTTTTATTTCTCGGTTTACTTTTTCTATCAATATATTCACCAAGCGAAAGCAAAAGTAATAACATTTATTCACAGGCTGCTGTATTATAATAAATACATGGAATCGATTCAGTGATTGAAAGTGAATTAAACTGGCGTGACTGTGTGTAACGCAGACAAAGACAGAAATAGCTGACCGAACAGGGATTTTAGCAACCCGTTTTCATTATTTAATATTTAGGTTTTGAGAATACAGTCTTCTCAACGCGACGGTCTCCTGAACTATTTATTATCTTTATAGGGTTTATCCTCCATTCTTTACCATTGTCTGTGTCGTCACAATTTAGTAGCTATGAACGGTGTAGGGCGGTACTTGTGTAACCGATTTTGCGGTAAGTTAAACTTGACTTCTATCGTTTCCCCGCCATTTCATGGTCACACAAGCATTTTGGACATACAAAATAAGTGCAAAAAATATCCTGCCAGCCGCCGGATTGTGTTCCGTGCCGGAACCCGGGATTGAACGGGGGCCTTTAGATCTTCAGTCTAACGCTATTCCGGCTGACGAGGGTTAGGTGCTATTTTAATGCTTTTATTTCTCGGTTTACTTTTTCTATCAATATATATTCACCAAGCGAAAGCAAAAGTAATAACATTTATTCACAGGCTGCTGTATTATAATAAATACATGGAATCGATTCAGTGATTGAAAGTGAATTAAACTGGCGTGACTGTGTGTAACGCAGACACAGACAGAAATAGCTGACCGAACAGGGATTTTAGCAACCCGTTTTCATTATTTAATATTTAGGTTTTGAGAATACAGTCTTCTCAACGCGACGGTCTCCTGAACTATTTATTATCTTTATAGGGTTTATCCTCCATTCTTTACCATTGTCTGTGTCGTCACAATTTAGTAGCTATGAACGGTGTAGGGCGGTACTTGTATAACCGATTTTGCGGTAAGTTAAACTTGACTTCTATCGTTTCCCCGCCATTTCATGGTCACACAAGCATTTTGGACATACAAAATAAGTGCAAAAAATATCCTGCCAGCCGCCGGATTGTGTTCCGTGCCGGAACCCGGGATTGAACCGGGGGCCTTTAGATCTTCAGTCTAACGCTCTCCCAACTGAGCTATTCCGGCTGACGAGGGTTAGGTGCTATTTTAATGCTTTTATTTCTCGGTTTACTTTTTCTATCAATATATATTCACCAAGCGAAAGCAAAAGTAAAAGTAATAACATTTATTCACAGGCTGCTGTATTATAATAAATACATGGAATCGATTCAGTGATTGAAAGTGAATTAAACTGGCGTGACTGTGTGTAACGCAGACACAGACAGAAATAGCTGACCGAACAGGGATTTTAGCAACCCGTTTTCATTATTTAATATTTAGGTTTTGAGAATACAGTCTTCTCAACGCGACGGTCTCCTGAACTATTTATTATCTTTATAGGGTTTATCCTCCATTCTTTACCATTGTCTGTGTCGTCACAATTTAGTAGCTATGAACGGTGTAGGGCGTTACTTGTGTAACCGATTTTGCGGTAAGTTAAACTTGACTTCTATCGTTTCCCCGCCATTTCATGGTCACACAAGCATTTTGGACATACAAAATAAGTGCAAAAAATATCCTGCCAGCCGCCGGATTGTGTTCCGTGCCGGAACCCGGGATTGAACCGGGGGCCTTTAGATCTTCAGTCTAACGCTCTCCCAACTGAGCTATTCCGGCTGACGAGGGTTAGGTGCTATTTTAATGCTTTTATTTCTCGGTTTACTTTTTCTATCAATATATATTCACCAAGCGAAAGCAAAAGTAATAACATTTATTCACAGGCTGCTGTATTATAATAAATACATGGAATCGATTCAGTGATTGAAAGTGAATTAAACTGGCGTGACTGTGTGTAACGCAGACACAGACAGAAATAGCTGACCGAACAGGGATTTTAGCAACCCGTTTTCATTATTTAATATTTAGGTTTTGAGAATACAGTCTTCTCAACGCGACGGTCTCCTGAACTATTTATTATCTTTATAGGGTTTATCCTCCATTCTTTACCATTGTCTGTGTCGTCACAATTTAGTAGCTATGAACGGTGTAGGGTGGTACTTGTGTAACCGATTTTGCGGTAAGTTAAACTTGACTTCTATCGTTTCCCCGCCATTTCATGGTCACACAAGCATTTTGGACATACAAAATAAGTGCAAAAAATATCCTGCCAGCCGCCGGATTGTGTTCCGTGCCGGAACCCGGGATTGAACCGGGGGCCTTTAGATCTTCAGTCTAACGCTCTCCCAACTGAGCTATTCCGGCTGACGAGGGTTAGGTGCTATTTTAATGCTTTTATTTCTCGGTTTACTTTTTCTATCAATATATATTCACCAAGCGAAAGCAAAAGTAATAACATTTATTCACAGGCTGCTGTATTATAATAAATACATGGAATCGATTCAGTGATTGAAAGTGAATTAAACTGGCGTGACTGTGTGTAACGCAGACACAGACAGAAATAGCTGACCGAACAGGGATTTTAGCAACCCGTTTTCATTATTTAATATTTAGGTTTTGAGAATACAGTCTTCTCAACGCGACGGTCTCCTGAACTATTTATTATCTTTATAGGGTTTATCCTCCATTCTTTACCATTGTCTGTGTCGTCACAATTTAGTAGCTATGAACGGTGTAGGGTGGTACTTGTGTAACCGATTTTGCGGTAAGTTAAACTTGACTTCTATCGTTTCCCCGCCATTTCATGGTCACACAAGCATTTTGGACATACAAAATAAGTGCAAAAAATATCCTGCCAGCCGCCGGATTGTGTTCCGTGCCGGAACCCGGGATTGAACCGGGGGCCTTTAGATCTTCAGTCTAACGCTCTCCCAACTGAGCTATTCCGGCTGACGAGGGTTAGGTGCTATTTTAATGCTTTTATTTCTCGGTTTACTTTTTCTATCAATATATTCACCAAGCGAAAGCAAAAGTAATAACATTTATTCACAGGCTGCTGTATTATAATAAATACATGGAATCGATTCAGTGATTGAAAGTGAATTAAACTGGCGTGACTGTGTGTAACGCAGACAAAGACAGAAATAGCTGACCGAACAGGGATTTTAGCAACCCGTTTTCATTATTTAATATTTAGGTTTTGAGAATACAGTCTTCTCAACGCGACGGTCTCCTGAACTATTTATTATCTTTATAGGGTTTATCCTCCATTCTTTACCATTGTCTGTGTCGTCACAATTTAGTAGCTATGAACGGTGTAGGGCGGTACTTGTGTAACCGATTTTGCGGTAAGTTAAACTTGACTTCTATCGTTTCCCCGCCATTTCATGGTCACACAAGCATTTTGGACATACAAAATAAGTGCAAAAAATATCCTGCCAGCCGCCGGATTGTGTTCCGTGCCGGAACCCGGGATTGAACGGGGGCCTTTAGATCTTCAGTCTAACGCTATCCCAACTGAGCTATTCCGGCTGACGAGGGTTAGGTGCTATTTTAATGCTTTTATTTCTCGGTTTACTTTTTCTATCAATATATATTCACCAAGCGAAAGCAAAAGTAATAACATTTATTCACAGGCTGCTGTATTATAATAAATACATGGAATCGATTCAGTGATTGAAAGTGAATTAAACTGGCGTGACTGTGTGTAACGCAGACACAGACAGAAATAGCTGACCGAACAGGGATTTTAGCAACCCGTTTTCATTATTTAATATTTAGGTTTTGAGAATACAGTCTTCTCAACGCGACGGTCTCCTGAACTATTTATTATCTTTATAGGGTTTATCCTCCATTCTTTACCATTGTCTGTGTCGTCACAATTTAGTAGCTATGAACGGTGTAGGGTGGTACTTGTGTAACCGATTTTGCGGTAAGTTAAACTTGACTTCTATCGTTTCCCCGCCATTTCATGGTCACACAAGCATTTTGGACATACAAAATAAGTGCAAAAAATATCCTGCCAGCCGCCGGATTGTGTTCCGTGCCGGAACCCGGGATTGAACCGGGGGCCTTTAGATCTTCAGTCTAACGCTCTCCCAACTGAGCTATTCCGGCTGACGAGGGTTAGGTGCTATTTTAATGCTTTTATTTCTCGGTTTACTTTTTCTATCAATATATATTCACCAAGCGAAAGCAAAAGTAATAACATTTATTCACAGGCTGCTGTATTATAATAAATACATGGAATCGATTCAGTGATTGAAAGTGAATTAAACTGGCGTGACTGTGTGTAACGCAGACACAGACAGAAATAGCTGACCGAACAGGGATTTTAGCAACCCGTTTTCATTATTTAATATTTAGGTTTTGAGAATACAGTCTTCTCAACGCGACGGTCTCCTGAACTATTTATTATCTTTATAGGGTTTATCCTCCATTCTTTACCATTGTCTGTGTCGTCACAATTTAGTAGCTATGAACGGTGTAGGGTGGTACTTGTGTAACCGATTTTGCGGTAAGTTAAACTTGACTTCTATCGTTTCCCCGCCATTTCATGGTCACACAAGCATTTTGGACATACAAAATAAGTGCAAAAAATATCCTGCCAGCCGCCGGATTGTGTTCCGTGCCGGAACCCGGGATTGAACCGGGGGCCTTTAGATCTTCAGTCTAACGCTCTCCCAACTGAGCTATTCCGGCTGACGAGGGTTAGGTGCTATTTTAATGCTTTTATTTCTCGGTTTACTTTTTCTATCAATATATTCACCAAGCGAAAGCAAAAGTAATAACATTTATTCACAGGCTGCTGTATTATAATAAATACATGGAATCGATTCAGTGATTGAAAGTGAATTAAACTGGCGTGACTGTGTGTAACGCAGACAAAGACAGAAATAGCTGACCGAACAGGGATTTTAGCAACCCGTTTTCATTATTTAATATTTAGGTTTTGAGAATACAGTCTTCTCAACGCGACGGTCTCCTGAACTATTTATTATCTTTATAGGGTTTATCCTCCATTCTTTACCATTGTCTGTGTCGTCACAATTTAGTAGCTATGAACGGTGTAGGGCGGTACTTGTGTAACCGATTTTGCGGTAAGTTAAACTTGACTTCTATCGTTTCCCCGCCATTTCATGGTCACACAAGCATTTTGGACATACAAAATAAGTGCAAAAAATATCCTGCCAGCCGCCGGATTGTGTTCCGTGCCGGAACCCGGGATTGAACGGGGGCCTTTAGATCTTCAGTCTAACGCTATCCCAACTGAGCTATTCCGGCTGACGAGGGTTAGGTGCTATTTTAATGCTTTTATTTCTCGGTTTACTTTTTCTATCAATATATATTCACCAAGCGAAAGCAAAAGTAATAACATTTATTCACAGGCTGCTGTATTATAATAAATACATGGAATCGATTCAGTGATTGAAAGTGAATTAAACTGGCGTGACTGTGTGTAACGCAGACACAGACAGAAATAGCTGACCGAACAGGGATTTTAGCAACCCGTTTTCATTATTTAATATTTAGGTTTTGAGAATACAGTCTTCTCAACGCGACGGTCTCCTGAACTATTTATTATCTTTATAGGGTTTATCCTCCATTCTTTACCATTGTCTGTGTCGTCACAATTTAGTAGCTATGAACGGTGTAGGGTGGTACTTGTGTAACCGATTTTGCGGTAAGTTAAACTTGACTTCTATCGTTTCCCCGCCATTTCATGGTCACACAAGCATTTTGGACATACAAAATAAGTGCAAAAAATATCCTGCCAGCCGCCGGATTGTGTTCCGTGCCGGAACCCGGGATTGAACCGGGGGCCTTTAGATCTTCAGTCTAACGCTCTCCCAACTGAGCTATTCCGGCTGACGAGGGTTAGGTGCTATTTTAATGCTTTTATTTCTCGGTTTACTTTTTCTATCAATATATTCACCAAGCGAAAGCAAAAGTAATAACATTTATTCACAGGCTGCTGTATTATAATAAATACATGGAATCGATTCAGTGATTGAAAGTGAATTAAACTGGCGTGACTGTGTGTAACGCAGACAAAGACAGAAATAGCTGACCGAACAGGGATTTTAGCAACCCGTTTTCATTATTTAATATTTAGGTTTTGAGAATACAGTCTTCTCAACGCGACGGTCTCCTGAACTATTTATTATCTTTATAGGGTTTATCCTCCATTCTTTACCATTGTCTGTGTCGTCACAATTTAGTAGCTATGAACGGTGTAGGGCGGTACTTGTGTAACCGATTTTGCGGTAAGTTAAACTTGACTTCTATCGTTTCCCCGCCATTTCATGGTCACACAAGCATTTTGGACATACAAAATAAGTGCAAAAAATATCCTGCCAGCCGCCGGATTGTGTTCCGTGCCGGAACCCGGGATTGAACGGGGGCCTTTAGATCTTCAGTCTAACGCTATCCCAACTGAGCTATTCCGGCTGACGAGGGTTAGGTGCTATTTTAATGCTTTTATTTCTCGGTTTACTTTTTCTATCAATATATATTCACCAAGCGAAAGCAAAAGTAATAACATTTATTCACAGGCTGCTGTATTATAATAAATACATGGAATCGATTCAGTGATTGAAAGTGAATTAAACTGGCGTGACTGTGTGTAACGCAGACACAGACAGAAATAGCTGACCGAACAGGGATTTTAGCAACCCGTTTTCATTATTTAATATTTAGGTTTTGAGAATACAGTCTTCTCAACGCGACGGTCTCCTGAACTATTTATTATCTTTATAGGGTTTATCCTCCATTCTTTACCATTGTCTGTGTCGTCACAATTTAGTAGCTATGAACGGTGTAGGGCGGTACTTGTATAACCGATTTTGCGGTAAGTTAAACTTGACTTCTATCGTTTCCCCGCCATTTCATGGTCACACAAGCATTTTGGACATACAAAATAAGTGCAAAAAATATCCTGCCAGCCGCCGGATTGTGTTCCGTGCCGGAACCCGGGATTGAACCGGGGCCTTTAGATCTTCAGTCTAACGCTCTCCCAACTGAGCTATTCCGGCTGACGAGGGTTAGGTGCTATTTTAATGCTTTTATTTCTCGGTTTACTTTTTCTATCAATATATATTCACCAAGCGAAAGCAAAAGTAATAACATTTATTCACAGGCTGCTGTATTATAATAAATACATGGAATCGATTCAGTGATTGAAAGTGAATTAAACTGGCGTGACTGTGTGTAACGCAGACACAGACAGAAATAGCTGACCGAACAGGGATTTTAGCAACCCGTTTTCATTATTTAATATTTAGGTTTTGAGAATACAGTCTTCTCAACGCGACGGTCTCCTGAACTATTTATTATCTTTATAGGGTTTATCCTCCATTCTTTACCATTGTCTGTGTCGTCACAATTTAGTAGCTATGAACGGTGTAGGGCGGACCTTGTGTAACCGATTTTGCGGTAAGTTAAACTTGACTTCTATCGTTTCCCCGCCATTTCATGGTCACACAAGCATTTTGGACATACAAAATAAGTGCAAAAAATATCCTGCCAGCCGCCGGATTGTGTTCCGTGCCGGAACCCGGGATTGAACCGGGGGCCTTTAGATCTTCAGTCTAACGCTCTCCCAACTGAGCTATTCCGGCTGACGAGGGTTAGGTGCTATTTTAATGCTTTTATTTCTCGGTTTACTTTTTCTATCAATATATATTCACCAAGCGAAAGCAAAAGTAATAACATTTATTCACAGGCTGCTGTATTATAATAAATACATGGAATCGATTCAGTGATTGAAAGTGAATTAAACTGGCGTGACTGTGTGTAACGCAGACACAGACAGAAATAGCTGACCGAACAGGGATTTTAGCAACCCGTTTTCATTATTTAATATTTAGGGTTTTGAGAATACAGTCTTCTCAACTCGACGGTCTCCTGAACTATTTATTATCTTTATAGGGTTTATCCTCCATTCTTTACCATTGTCTGTGTCGTCACAATTTAGTAGCTATGAACGGTGTAGGGCGGTACTTGTGTAACCGATTTTACGGTAAGTTAAACTTGACTTCTATCGTTTCCCCGCCATTTCATGGTCACACAAGCATTTTGGACATACAAAATAAGTGCAAAAAATATCCTGCCAGCCGCCGGATTGTGTTCCGTGCCGGAACCCGGGATTGAACCGGGGGCCTTTAGATCTTCAGTCTAACGCTCTCCCAACTGAACTATTCCGGCTGACGAGGGTTAGGTGCTATTTTAATGCTTTTATTTCTCGGTTTACTTTTTCTATCAATATATATTCACCAAGCGAAAGCAAAAGTAATAACATTTATTCACAGGCTGCTGTATTATAATAAATACATGGAATCGATTCAGTGATTGAAAGTGAATTAAACTGGCGTGACTGTGTGTAACGCAGACACAGACAGAAATAGCTGACCGAACAGGGATTTTAGCAACCCGTTTTCATTATTTAATATTTAGGGTTTTGAGAATACAGTCTTCTCAACGCGACGGTCTCCTGAACTATTTATTATCTTTATAGGGTTTATCCTCCATTCTTTACCATTGTCTGTGTCGTCACAATTTAGTAGCTATGAACGGTGTAGGGCGGTACTTGTGTAACCGATTTTGCGGTAAGTTAAACTTGACTTCTATCGTTTCCCCGCCATTTCATGGTCACACAAGCATTTTGGACATACAAAATAAGTGCAAAAAATATCCTGCCAGCCGCCGGATTGTGTTCCGTGCCGGAACCCGGGATTGAACCGGGGGCCTTTAGATCTTCAGTCTAACGCTCTCCCAACTGAGCTATTCCGGCTGACGAGGGTTAGGTGCTATTTTAATGCTTTTATTTCTCGGTTTACTTTTTCTATCAATATATATTCACCAAGCGAAAGCAAAAGTAATAACATTTATTCACAGGCTGCTGTATTATAATAAATACATGGAATCGATTCAGTGATTGAAAGTGAATTAAACTGGCGTGACTGTGTGTAACGCAGACACAGACAGAAATAGCTGACCGAACAGGGATTTTAGCAACCCGTTTTCATTATTTAATATTTAGGTTTTGAGAATACAGTCTTCTCAACGCGACGGTCTCCTGAACTATTTATTATCTTTATAGGGTTTATCCTCCATTCTTTACCATTGTCTGTGTCGTCACAATTTAGTAGCTATGAACGGTGTAGGGTGGTACTTGTGTAACCGATTTTGCGGTAAGTTAAACTTGACTTCTATCGTTTCCCCGCCATTTCATGGTCACACAAGCATTTTGGACATACAAAATAAGTGCAAAAAATATCCTGCCAGCCGCCGGATTGTGTTCCGTGCCGGAACCCGGGATTGAACCGGGGGCCTTTAGATCTTCAGTCTAACGCTCTCCCAACTGAGCTATTCCGGCTGACGAGGGTTAGGTGCTATTTTAATGCTTTTATTTCTCGGTTTACTTTTTCTATCAATATATATTCACCAAGCGAAAGCAAAAGTAATAACATTTATTCACAGGCTGCTGTATTATAATAAATACATGGAATCGATTCAGTGATTGAAAGTGAATTAAACTGGCGTGACTGTGTGTAACGCAGACACAGACAGAAATAGCTGACCGAACAGGGATTTTAGCAACCCGTTTTCATTATTTAATATTTAGGGTTTTGAGAATACAGTCTTCTCAACGCGACGGTCTCCTGAACTATTTATTATCTTTATAGGGTTTATCCTCCATTCTTTACCATTGTCTGTGTCGTCACAATTTAGTAGCTATGAACGGTGTAGGGCGGTACTTGTGTAACCGATTTTGCGGTAAGTTAAACTTGACTTCTATCGTTTCCCCGCCATTTCATGGTCACACAAGCATTTTGGACATACAAAATAAGTGCAAAAAATATCCTGCCAGCCGCCGGATTGTGTTCCGTGCCGGAACCCGGGATTGAACCGGGGGCCTTTAGATCTTCAGTCTAACGCTCTCCCAACTGAGCTATTCCGGCTGACGAGGGTTAGGTGCTATTTTAATGCTTTTATTTCTCGGTTTACTTTTTCTATCAATATATATTCACCAAGCGAAAGCAAAAGTAATAACATTTATTCACAGGCTGCTGTATTATAATAAATACATGGAATCGATTCAGTGATTGAAAGTGAATTAAACTGGCGTGACTGTGTGTAACGCAGACACAGACAGAAATAGCTGACCGAACAGGGATTTTAGCAACCCGTTTTCATTATTTAATATTTAGGTTTTGAGAATACAGTCTTCTCAACGCGACGGTCTCCTGAACTATTTATTATCTTTATAGGGTTTATCCTCCATTCTTTACCATTGTCTGTGTCGTCACAATTTAGTAGCTATGAACGGTGTAGGGTGGTACTTGTGTAACCGATTTTGCGGTAAGTTAAACTTGACTTCTATCGTTTCCCCGCCATTTCATGGTCACACAAGCATTTTGGACATACAAAATAAGTGCAAAAAATATCCTGCCAGCCGCCGGATTGTGTTCCGTGCCGGAACCCGGGATTGAACCGGGGGCCTTTAGATCTTCAGTCTAACGCTCTCCCAACTGAGCTATTCCGGCTGACGAGGGTTAGGTGCTATTTTAATGCTTTTATTTCTCGGTTTACTTTTTCTATCAATATATATTCACCAAGCGAAAGCAAAAGTAATAACATTTATTCACAGGCTGCTGTATTATAATAAATACATGGAATCGATTCAGTGATTGAAAGTGAATTAAACTGGCGTGACTGTGTGTAACGCAGACACAGACAGAAATAGCTGACCGAACAGGGATTTTAGCAACCCGTTTTCATTATTTAATATTTAGGTTTTGAGAATACAGTCTTCTCAACGCGACGGTCTCCTGAACTATTTATTATCTTTATAGGGTTTATCCTCCATTCTTTACCATTGTCTGTGTCGTCACAATTTAGTAGCTATGAACGGTGTAGGGTGGTACTTGTGTAACCGATTTTGCGGTAAGTTAAACTTGACTTCTATCGTTTCCCCGCCATTTCATGGTCACACAAGCATTTTGGACATACAAAATAAGTGCAAAAAATATCCTGCCAGCCGCCGGATTGTGTTCCGTGCCGGAACCCGGGATTGAACCGGGGGCCTTTAGATCTTCAGTCTAACGCTCTCCCAACTGAGCTATTCCGGCTGACGAGGGTTAGGTGCTATTTTAATGCTTTTATTTCTCGGTTTACTTTTTCTATCAATATATTCACCAAGCGAAAGCAAAAGTAATAATATTTATTCACAGGCTGCTGTATTATAATAAATACATGGAATCGATTCAGTGATTGAAAGTGAATTAAACTGGCGTGACTGTGTGTAACGCAGACAAAGACAGAAATAGCTGACCGAACAGGGATTTTAGCAACCCGTTTTCATTATTTAATATTTAGGTTTTGAGAATACAGTCTTCTCAACGCGACGGTCTCCTGAACTATTTATTATCTTTATAGGGTTTATCCTCCATTCTTTACCATTGTCTGTGTCGTCACAATTTAGTAGCTATGAACGGTGTAGGGCGGTACTTGTGTAACCGATTTTGCGGTAAGTTAAACTTGACTTCTATCGTTTCCCCGCCATTTCATGGTCACACAAGCATTTTGGACATACAAAATAAGTGCAAAAAATATCCTGCCAGCCGCCGGATTGTGTTCCGTGCCGGAACCCGGGATTGAACGGGGGCCTTTAGATCTTCAGTCTAACGCTATCCCAACTGAGCTATTCCGGCTGACGAGGGTTAGGTGCTATTTTAATGCTTTTATTTCTCGGTTTACTTTTTCTATCAATATATATTCACCAAGCGAAAGCAAAAGTAATAACATTTATTCACAGGCTGCTGTATTATAATAAATACATGGAATCGATTCAGTGATTGAAAGTGAATTAAACTGGCGTGACTGTGTGTAACGCAGACACAGACAGAAATAGCTGACCGAACAGGGATTTTAGCAACCCGTTTTCATTATTTAATATTTAGGTTTTGAGAATACAGTCTTCTCAACGCGACGGTCTCCTGAACTATTTATTATCGTTATAGGGTTTATCCTCCATTCTTTACCATTGTCTGTGTCGTCACAATTTAGTAGCTATGAACGGTGTAGGGCGGTACTTGTATAACCGATTTTGCGGTAAGTTAAACTTGACTTCTATCGTTTCCCCGCCATTTCATGGTCACACAAGCATTTTGGACATACAAAATAAGTGCAAAAAATATCCTGCCAGCCGCCGGATTGTGTTCCGTGCCGGAACCCGGGATTGAACCGGGGGCCTTTAGATCTTCAGTCTAACGCTCTCCCAACTGAGCTATTCCGGCTGACGAGGGTTAGGTGCTATTTTAATGCTTTTATTTCTCGGTTTACTTTTTCTATCAATATATATTCACCAAGCGAAAGCAAAAGTAATAACATTTATTCACAGGCTGCTGTATTATAATAAATACATGGAATCGATTCAGTGATTGAAAGTGAATTAAACTGGCGTGACTGTGTGTAACGCAGACACAGACAGAAATAGCTGACCGAACAGGGATTTTAGCAACCCGTTTTCATTATTTAATATTTAGGTTTTGAGAATACAGTCTTCTCAACGCGACGGTCTCCTGAACTATTTATTATCTTATAGGGTTTATCCTCCATTCTTTACCATTGTCTGTGTCGTCACAATTTAGTAGCTATGAACGGTGTAGGGCGGACCTTGTGTAACCGATTTTGCGGTAAGTTAAACTTGACTTCTATCGTTTCCCCGCCATTTCATGGTCACACAAGCATTTTGGACATACAAAATAAGTGCAAAAAATATCCTGCCAGCCGCCGGATTGTGTTCCGTGCCGGAACCCGGGATTGAACCGGGGGCCTTTAGATCTTCAGTCTAACGCTCTCCCAACTGAGCTTTTCCGGCTGACGAGGGTTAGGTGCTATTTTAATGCTTTTATTTCTCGGTTTACTTTTTCTATCAATATATATTCACCAAGCGAAAGCAAAAGTAATAACATTTATTCACAGGCTGCTGTATTATAATAAATACATGGAATCGATTCAGTGATTGAAAGTGAATTAAACTGGCGTGACTGTGTGTAACGCAGACACAGACAGAAATAGCTGACCGAACAGGGATTTTAGCAACCCGTTTTCATTATTTAATATTTAGGGTTTTGAGAATACAGTCTTCTCAACTCGACGGTCTCCTGAACTATTTATTATCTTTATAGGGTTTATCCTCCATTCTTTACCATTGTCTGTGTCGTCACAATTTAGTAGCTATGAACGGTGTAGGGCGGTACTTGTGTAACCGATTTTACGGTAAGTTAAACTTGACTTCTATCGTTTCCCCGCCATTTCATGGTCACACAAGCATTTTGGACATACAAAATAAGTGCAAAAAATATCCTGCCAGCCGCCGGATTGTGTTCCGTGCCGGAACCCGGGATTGAACCGGGGGCCTTTAGATCTTCAGTCTAACGCTCTCCCAACTGAACTATTCCGGCTGACGAGGGTTAGGTGCTATTTTAATGCTTTTATTTCTCGGTTTACTTTTTCTATCAATATATATTCACCAAGCGAAAGCAAAAGTAATAACATTTATTCACAGGCTGCTGTATTATAATAAATACATGGAATCGATTCAGTGATTGAAAGTGAATTAAACTGGCGTGACTGTGTGTAACGCAGACACAGACAGAAATAGCTGACCGAACAGGGATTTTAGCAACCCGTTTTCATTATTTAATATTTAGGGTTTTGAGAATACAGTCTTCTCAACGCGACGGTCTCCTGAACTATTTATTATCTTTATAGGGTTTATCCTCCATTCTTTACCATTGTCTGTGTCGTCACAATTTAGTAGCTATGAACGGTGTAGGGCGGTACTTGTGTAACCGATTTTGCGGTAAGTTAAACTTGACTTCTATCGTTTCCCCGCCATTTCATGGTCACACAAGCATTTTGGACATACAAAATAAGTGCAAAAAATATCCTGCCAGCCGCCGGATTGTGTTCCGTGCCGGAACCCGGGATTGAACCGGGGGCCTTTAGATCTTCAGTCTAACGCTCTCCCAACTGAGCTATTCCGGCTGACGAGGGTTAGGTGCTATTTTAATGCTTTTATTTCTCGGTTTACTTTTTCTATCAATATATATTCACCAAGCGAAAGCAAAAGTAATAACATTTATTCACAGGCTGCTGTATTATAATAAATACATGGAATCGATTCAGTGATTGAAAGTGAATTAAACTGGCGTGACTGTGTGTAACGCAGACACAGACAGAAATAGCTGACCGAACAGGGATTTTAGCAACCCGTTTTCATTATTTAATATTTAGGTTTTGAGAATACAGTCTTCTCAACGCGACGGTCTCCTGAACTATTTATTATCTTTATAGGGTTTATCCTCCATTCTTTACCATTGTCTGTGTCGTCACAATTTAGTAGCTATGAACGGTGTAGGGTGGTACTTGTGTAACCGATTTTGCGGTAAGTTAAACTTGACTTCTATCGTTTCCCCGCCATTTCATGGTCACACAAGCATTTTGGACATACAAAATAAGTGCAAAAAATATCCTGCCAGCCGCCGGATTGTGTTCCGTGCCGGAACCCGGGATTGAACCGGGGGCCTTTAGATCTTCAGTCTAACGCTCTCCCAACTGAGCTATTCCGGCTGCCGAGGGTTAGGTGCTATTTTAATGCTTTTATTTCTCGGTTTACTTTTTCTATCAATATATATTCACCAAGCGAAAGCAAAAGTAATAACATTTATTCACAGGCTGCTGTATTATAATAAATACATGGAATCGATTCAGTGATTGAAAGTGAATTAAACTGGCGTGACTGTGTGTAACGCAGACACAGACAGAAATAGCTGACCGAACAGGGATTTTAGCAACCCGTTTTCATTATTTAATATTTAGGTTTTGAGAATACAGTCTTCTCAACGCGACGGTCTCCTGAACTATTTATTATCTTTATAGGGTTTATCCTCCATTCTTTACCATTGTCTGTGTCGTCACAATTTAGTAGCTATGAACGGTGTAGGGCGGTACTTGTGTAACCGATTTTGCGGTAAGTTAAACTTGACTTCTATCGTTTCCCCGCCATTTCATGGTCACACAAGCATTTTGGACATACAAAATAAGTGCAAAAAATATCCTGCCAGCCGCCGGATTGTGTTCCGTGCCGGAACCCGGGATTGAACCGGGGGCCTTTAGATCTTCAGTCTAACGCTCTCTCAACTGAGCTATTCCGGCTGACGAGCGTTAGGTGCTATTTTAATGCTTTTATTTCTCGGTTTACTTTTTCTATCAATATATATTCACCAAGCGAAAGCAAAAGTAATAACATTTATTCACAGGCTGCTGTATTATAATAAATACATGGAATCGATTCAGTGATTGAAAGTGAATTAAACTGGCGTGACTGTGTGTAACGCAGACACAGACAGAAATAGCTGACCGAACAGGGATTTTAGCAACCCGTTTTCATTATTTAATATTTAGGTTTTGAGAATACAGTCTTCTCAACGCGACGGTCTCCTGAACTATTTATTATCTTTATAGGGTTTATCCTCCATTCTTTACCATTGTCTGTGTCGTCACAATTTAGTAGCTATGAACGGTGTAGGGCGGTACTTGTGTAACCGATTTTGCGGTAAGTTAAACTTGACTTCTATCGTTTCCCCGCCATTTCATGGTCACACAAGCATTTTGGACATACAAAATAAGTGCAAAAAATATCCTGCCAGCCGCCGGATTGTGTTCCGTGCCGGAACCCGGGATTGAACCGGGGGCCTTTAGATCTTCAGTCTAACGCTCTCCCAACTGAGCTATTCCGGCTGACGAGGGTTATTAGGTGCTATTTTAATGCTTTTATTTCTCGGTTTACTTTTTCTATCAATATATATTCACCAAGCGAAAGCAAAAGTAATAACATTTATTCACAGGCTGCTGTATTATAATAAATACATGGAATCGATTCAGTGATTGAAAGTGAATTAAACTGGCGTGACTGTGTGTAACGCAGACACAGACAGAAATAGCTGACCGAACAGGGATTTTAGCAACCCGTTTTCATTATTTAATATTTAGGTTTTGAGAATACAGTCTTCTCAACGCGACGGTCTCCTGAACTATTTATTATCTTTATAGGGTTTATCCTCCATCCTTTACCATTGTCTGTGTCGTCACAATTTAGTAGCTATGAACGGTGTAGGGCGGTACTTGTGTAACCGATTTTGCGGTAAGTTAAACTTGACTTCTATCGTTTCCCCGCCATTTCATGGTCACACAAGCATTTTGGACATACAAAATAAGTGCAAAAAATATCCTGCCAGCCGCCGGATTGTGTTCCGTGCCGGAACCCGGGATTGAACCGGGGGCCTTTAGATCTTCAGTCTAACGCTCTCCCAACTGAGCTATTCCGGCTGACGAGGGTTAGGTGCTATTTTAATGCTTTTATTTCTCGGTTTACTTTTTCTATCAATATATATTCACCAAGCGAAAGCAAAAGTAATAACATTTATTCACAGGCTGCTGTATTATAATCAATACATGGAATCGATTCAGTGATTGAAAGTGAATTAAACTGGCGTGACTGTGTGTAACGCAGACACAGACAGAAATAGCTGACCGAACAGGGATTTTAGCAACCCGTTTTCATTATTTAATATTTAGGTTTTGAGAATACAGTCTTCTCAACGCGACGGTCTCCTGAACTATTTATTATCTTTATAGGGTTTATCCTCCATCCTTTACCATTGTCTGTGTCGTCACAATTTAGTAGCTATGAACGGTGTAGGGCGGTACTTGTGTAACCGATTTTGCGGTAAGTTAAACTTGACTTCTATCGTTTCCCCGCCATTTCATGGTCACACAAGCATTTTGGACATACAAAATAAGTGCAAAAAATATCCTGCCAGCCGCCGGATTGTGTTCCGTGCCGGAACCCGGGATTGAACCGGGGGCCTTTAGATCTTCAGTCTAACGCTCTCCCAACTGAGCTATTCCGGCTGACGAGGGTTAGGTGCTATTTTAATGCTTTTATTTCTCGGTTTACTTTTTCTATCAATATATATTCACCAAGCGAAAGCAAAAGTAATAACATTTATTCACAGGCTGCTGTATTATAATAAATACATGGAATCGATTCAGTGATTGAAAGTGAATTAAACTGGCGTGACTGTGTGTAACGCAGACACAGACAGAAATAGCTGACCGAACAGGGATTTTAGCAACCCGTTTTCATTATTTAATATTTAGGTTTTGAGAATACAGTCTTCTCAACGCGACGGTCTCCTGAACTATTTATTATCTTTATAGGGTGTATCCTCCATTCTTTACCATTGTCTGTGTCGTCACAATTTAGTAGCTATGAACGGTGTAGGGCGGTACTTGTGTAACCGATTTTGCGGTAAGTTAAACTTGACTTCTATCGTTTCCCCGCCATTTCATGGTCACACAAGCATTTTGGACATACAAAATAAGTGCAAAAAATATCCTGCCAGCCGCCGGATTGTGTTCCGTGCCGGAACCCGGGATTGAACCGGGGGCCTTTAGATCTTCAGTCTAACGCTCTCCCAACTGAGCTATTCCGGCTGACGAGGGTTAGGTGCTATTTTAATGCTTTTATTTCTCGGTTACTTACTTACTTAAGGGGGTTTTTAACGTCCTTGACTACCGTAAAACGGTCTCGCACGGACTTTATTTCTCGGTTTACTTTTTCTATCAATATATATTCACCAAGCGAAAGCAAAAGTAATAACATTTATTCACAGGCTGCTGTATTATAATAAATACATGGAATCGATTCAGTGATTGAAAGTGAATTAAACTGGCGTGACTGTGTGTAACGCAGACACAGACAGAAATAGCCGACCGAACAGGGATTTTAGCAACCCGTTTTCATTATTTAATATTTAGGTTTTGAGAATACAGTCTTCTCAACGCGACGGTCTCCTGAACTATTTATTATCTTTATAGGGTTTATCCTCCATTCTTTACCATTGTCTGTGTCGTCACAATTTAGTAGCTATGAACGGTGTAGGGTGGTACTTGTGTAACCGATTTTGCGGTAAGTTAAACTTGACTTCTATCGTTTCCCCGCCATTTCATGGTCACACAAGCATTTTGGACATACAAAATAAGTGCAAAAAATATCCTGCCAGCCGCCGGATTGTGTTCCGTGCCGGAACCCGGGATTGAACCGGGGGCCTTTAGATCTTCAGTCTAACGCTCTCCCAACTGAGCTATTCCGGCTGACGAGGGTTAGGTGCTATTTTAATGCTTTTATTTCTCGGTTTACTTTTTCTATCAATATATATTCACCAAGCGAAAGCAAAAGTAATAACATTTATTCACAGGCTGCTGTATTATAATAAATACATGGAATCGATTCAGTGATTGAAAGTGAATTAAACTGGCGTGACTGTGTGTAACGCAGACACAGACAGAAATAGCTGACCGAACAGGGATTTTAGCAACCCGTTTTCATTATTTAATATTTAGGTTTTGAGAATACAGTCTTCTCAACGCGACGGTCTCCTGAACTATTTATTATCTTTATAGGGTTTATCCTCCATTCTTTACCATTGTCTGTGTCGTCACAATTTAGTAGCTATGAACGGTGTAGGGTGGTACTTGTGTAACCGATTTTGCGGTAAGTTAAACTTGACTTCTATCGTTTCCCCGCCATTTCATGGTCACACAAGCATTTTGGACATACAAAATAAGTGCAAAAAATATCCTGCCAGCCGCCGGATTGTGTTCCGTGCCGGAACCCGGGATTGAACCGGGGGCCTTTAGATCTTCAGTCTAACGCTCTCCCAACTGAGCTATTCCGGCTGACGAGGGTTAGGTGCTATTTTAATGCTTTTATTTCTCGGTTTACTTTTTCTATCAATATATATTCACCAAGCGAAAGCAAAAGTAATAACATTTATTCACAGGCTGCTGTATTATAATAAATACATGGAATCGATTCAGTGATTGAAAGTGAATTAAACTGGCGTGACTGTGTGTAACGCAGACAAAGACAGAAATAGCTGACCGAACAGGGATTTTAGCAACCCGTTTTCATTATTTAATATTTAGGTTTTGAGAATACAGTCTTCTCAACGCGACGGTCTCCTGAACTATTTATTATCTTTATAGGGTTTATCCTCCATTCTTTACCATTGTCTGTGTCGTCACAATTTAGTAGCTATGAACGGTGTAGGGTGGTACTTGTGTAACCGATTTTGCGGTAAGTTAAACTTGACTTCTATCGTTTCCCCGCCATTTCATGGTCACACAAGCATTTTGGACATACAAAATAAGTGCAAAAAATATCCTGCCAGCCGCCGGATTGTGTTCCGTGCCGGAACCCGGGATTGAACCGGGGGCCTTTAGATCTTCAGTCTAACGCTCTCCCAACTGAGCTATTCCGGCTGACGAGGGTTAGGTGCTATTTTAATGCTTTTATTTCTCGGTTTACTTTTTCTATCAATATATATTCACCAAGCGAAAGCAAAAGTAATAACATTTATTCACAGGCTGCTGTATTATAATAAATACATGGAATCGATTCAGTGATTGAAAGTGAATTAAACTGGCGTGACTGTGTGTAACGCAGACACAGACAGAAATAGCTGACCGAACAGGGATTTTAGCAACCCGTTTTCATTATTTAATATTTAGGTTTTGAGAATACAGTCTTCTCAACGCGACGGTCTCCTGAACTATTTATTATCTTTATAGGGTTTATCCTCCATTCTTTACCATTGTCTGTGTCGTCACAATTTAGTAGCTATGAACGGTGTAGGGTGGTACTTGTGTAACCGATTTTGCGGTAAGTTAAACTTGACTTCTATCGTTTCCCCGCCATTTCATGGTCACACAAGCATTTTGGACATACAAAATAAGTGCAAAAAATATCCTGCCAGCCGCCGGATTGTGTTCCGTGCCGGAACCCGGGATTGAACCGGGGGCCTTTAGATCTTCAGTCTAACGCTCTCCCAACTGAGCTATTCCGGCTGACGAGGGTTAGGTGCTATTTTAATGCTTTTATTTCTCGGTTTACTTTTTCTATCAATATATATTCACCAAGCGAAAGCAAAAGTAATAACATTTATTCACAGGCTGCTGTATTATAATAAATACATGGAATCGATTCAGTGATTGAAAGTGAATTAAACTGGCGTGACTGTGTGTAACGCAGACAAAGACAGAAATAGCTGACCGAACAGGGATTTTAGCAACCCGTTTTCATTATTTAATATTTAGGTTTTGAGAATACAGTCTTCTCAACGCGACGGTCTCCTGAACTATTTATTATCTTTATAGGGTTTATCCTCCATTCTTTACCATTGTCTGTGTCGTCACAATTTAGTAGCTATGAACGGTGTAGGGCGGTACTTGTGTAACCGATTTTGCGGTAAGTTAAACTTGACTTCTATCGTTTCCCCGCCATTTCATGGTCACACAAGCATTTTGGACATACAAAATAAGTGCAAAAAATATCCTGCCAGCCGCCGGATTGTGTTCCGTGCCGGAACCCGGGATTGAACGGGGGCCTTTAGATCTTCAGTCTAACGCTATCCCAACTGAGCTATTCCGGCTGACGAGGGTTAGGTGCTATTTTAATGCTTTTATTTCTCGGTTTACTTTTTCTATCAATATATATTCACCAAGCGAAAGCAAAAGTAATAACATTTATTCACAGGCTGCTGTATTATAATAAATACATGGAATCGATTCAGTGATTGAAAGTGAATTAAACTGGCGTGACTGTGTGTAACGCAGACACAGACAGAAATAGCTGACCGAACAGGGATTTTAGCAACCCGTTTTCATTATTTAATATTTAGGTTTTGAGAATACAGTCTTCTCAACGCGACGGTCTCCTGAACTATTTATTATCTTTATAGGGTTTATCCTCCATTCTTTACCATTGTCTGTGTCGTCACAATTTAGTAGCTATGAACGGTGTAGGGCGGTACTTGTATAACCGATTTTGCGGTAAGTTAAACTTGACTTCTATCGTTTCCCCGCCATTTCATGGTCACACAAGCATTTTGGACATACAAAATAAGTGCAAAAAATATCCTGCCAGCCGCCGGATTGTGTTCCGTGCCGGAACCCGGGATTGAACCGGGGGCCTTTAGATCTTCAGTCTAACGCTCTCCCAACTGAGCTATTCCGGCTGACGAGGGTTAGGTGCTATTTTAATGCTTTTATTTCTCGGTTTACTTTTTCTATCAATATATATTCACCAAGCGAAAGCAAAAGTAATAACATTTATTCACAGGCTGCTGTATTATAATAAATACATGGAATCGATTCAGTGATTGAAAGTGAATTAAACTGGCGTGACTGTGTGTAACGCAGACACAGACAGAAATAGCTGACCGAACAGGGATTTTAGCAACCCGTTTTCATTATTTAATATTTAGGTTTTGAGAATACAGTCTTCTCAACGCGACGGTCTCCTGAACTATTTATTATCTTTATAGGGTTTATCCTCCATTCTTTACCATTGTCTGTGTCGTCACAATTTAGTAGCTATGAACGGTGTAGGGCGGACCTTGTGTAACCGATTTTGCGGTAAGTTAAACTTGACTTCTATCGTTTCCCCGCCATTTCATGGTCACACAAGCATTTTGGACATACAAAATAAGTGCAAAAAATATCCTGCCAGCCGCCGGATTGTGTTCCGTGCCGGAACCCGGGATTGAACCGGGGGCCTTTAGATCTTCAGTCTAACGCTCTCCCAACTGAGCTATTCCGGCTGACGAGGGTTAGGTGCTATTTTAATGCTTTTATTTCTCGGTTTACTTTTTCTATCAATATATATTCACCAAGCGAAAGCAAAAGTAATAACATTTATTCACAGGCTGCTGTATTATAATAAATACATGGAATCGATTCAGTGATTGAAAGTGAATTAAACTGGCGTGACTGTGTGTAACGCAGACACAGACAGAAATAGCTGACCGAACAGGGATTTTAGCAACCCGTTTTCATTATTTAATATTTAGGGTTTTGAGAATACAGTCTTCTCAACGCGACGGTCTCCTGAACTATTTATTATCTTTATAGGGTTTATCCTCCATTCTTTACCATTGTCTGTGTCGTCACAATTTAGTAGCTATGAACGGTGTAGGGCGGTACTTGTGTAACCGATTTTACGGTAAGTTAAACTTGACTTCTATCGTTTCCCCGCCATTTCATGGTCACACAAGCATTTTGGACATACAAAATAAGTGCAAAAAATATCCTGCCAGCCGCCGGATTGTGTTCCGTGCCGGAACCCGGGATTGAACCGGGGGCCTTTAGATCTTCAGTCTAACGCTCTCCCAACTGAACTATTCCGGCTGACGAGGGTTAGGTGCTATTTTAATGCTTTTATTTCTCGGTTTACTTTTTCTATCAATATATATTCACCAAGCGAAAGCAAAAGTAATAACATTTATTCACAGGCTGCTGTATTATAATAAATACATGGAATCGATTCAGTGATTGAAAGTGAATTAAACTGGCGTGACTGTGTGTAACGCAGACACAGACAGAAATAGCTGACCGAACAGGGATTTTAGCAACCCGTTTTCATTATTTAATATTTAGGGTTTTGAGAATATAGTCTTCTCAACGCGACGGTCTCCTGAACTATTTATTATCTTTATAGGGTTTATCCTCCATTCTTTACCATTGTCTGTGTCGTCACAATTTAGTAGCTATGAACGGTGTAGGGCGGTACTTGTGTAACCGATTTTGCGGTAAGTTAAACTTGACTTCTATCGTTTCCCCGCCATTTCATGGTCACACAAGCATTTTGGACATACAAAATAAGTGCAAAAAATATCCTGCCAGCCGCCGGATTGTGTTCCGTGCCGGAACCCGGGATTGAACCGGGGGCCTTTAGATCTTCAGTCTAACGCTCTCCCAACTGAGCTATTCCGGCTGACGAGGGTTAGGTGCTATTTTAATGCTTTTATTTCTCGGTTTACTTTTTCTATCAATATATATTCACCAAGCGAAAGCAAAAGTAATAACATTTATTCACAGGCTGCTGTATTATAATAAATACATGGAATCGATTCAGTGATTGAAAGTGAATTAAACTGGCGTGACTGTGTGTAACGCAGACACAGACAGAAATAGCTGACCGAACAGGGATTTTAGCAACCCGTTTTCATTATTTAATATTTAGGTTTTGAGAATACAGTCTTCTCAACGCGACGGTCTCCTGAACTATTTATTATCTTTATAGGGTTTATCCTCCATTCTTTACCATTGTCTGTGTCGTCACAATTTAGTAGCTATGAACGGTGTAGGGTGGTACTTGTGTAACCGATTTTGCGGTAAGTTAAACTTGACTTCTATCGTTTCCCCGCCATTTCATGGTCACACAAGCATTTTGGACATACAAAATAAGTGCAAAAAATATCCTGCCAGCCGCCGGATTGTGTTCCGTGTCGGAACCCGGGATTGAACCGGGGGCCTTTAGATCTTCAGTCTAACGCTCTCTCAACTGAGCTATTCCGGCTGACGAGCGTTAGGTGCTATTTTAATGCTTTTATTTCTCGGTTTACTTTTTCTATCAATATATATTCACCAAGCGAAAGCAAAAGTAATAACATTTATTCACAGGCTGCTGTATTATAATAAATACATGGAATCGATTCAGTGATTGAAAGTGAATTAAACTGGCGTGACTGTGTGTAACGCAGACACAGACAGAAATAGCTGACCGAACAGGGATTTTAGCAACCCGTTTTCATTATTTAATATTTAGGTTTTGAGAATACAGTCTTCTCAACGCGACGGTCTCCTGAACTATTTATTATCTTTATAGGGTTTATCCTCCATTCTTTACCATTGTCTGTGTCGTCACAATTTAGTAGCTATGAACGGTGTAGGGCGGTACTTGTGTAACCGATTTTGCGGTAAGTTAAACTTGACTTCTATCGTTTCCCCGCCATTTCATGGTCACACAAGCATTTTGGACATACAAAATAAGTGCAAAAAATATCCTGCCAGCCGCCGGATTGTGTTCCGTGCCGGAACCCGGGATTGAACCGGGGGCCTTTAGATCTTCAGTCTAACGCTCTCCCAACTGAGCTATTCCGGCTGACGAGGGTTATTAGGTGCTATTTTAATGCTTTTATTTCTCGGTTTACTTTTTCTATCAATATATATTCACCAAGCGAAAGCAAAAGTAATAACATTTATTCACAGGCTGCTGTATTATAATAAATACATGGAATCGATTCAGTGATTGAAAGTGAATTAAACTGGCGTGACTGTGTGTAACGCAGACACAGACAGAAATAGCTGACCGAACAGGGATTTTAGCAACCCGTTTTCATTATTTAATATTTAGGTTTTGAGAATACAGTCTTCTCAACGCGACGGTCTCCTGAACTATTTATTATCTTTATAGGGTTTATCCTCCATTCTTTACCATTGTCTGTGTCGTCACAATTTAGTAGCTATGAACGGTGTAGGGCGGTACTTGTGTAACCGATTTTGCGGTAAGTTAAACTTGACTTCTATCGTTTCCCCGCCATTTCATGGTCACACAAGCATTTTGGACATACAAAATAAGTGCAAAAAATATCCTGCCAGCCGCCGGATTGTGTTCCGTGCCGGAACCCGGGATTGAACCGGGGGCCTTTAGATCTTCAGTCTAACGCTCTCCCAACTGAGCTATTCCGGCTGACGAGGGTTAGGTGCTATTTTAATGCTTTTATTTCTCGGTTTACTTTTTCTATCGATATATATTCACCAAGCGAAAGCAAAAAGTAATAACATTTATTCACAGGCTGCTGTATTATAATAAATACATGGAATCGATTCAGTGATTGAAAGTGAATTAAACTGGCGTGACTGTGTGTAACGCAGACACAGACAGAAATAGCTGACCGAACAGGGATTTTAGCAACCCGTTTTCATTATTTAATATTTAGGTTTTGAGAATACAGTCTTCTCAACGCGACGGTCTCCTGAACTATTTATTATCTTTATAGGGTTTATCCTCCATTCTTTACCATTGTCTGTGTCGTCACAATTTAGTAGCTATGAACGGTGTAGGGCGGTACTTGTGTAACCGATTTTGCGGTAAGTTAAACTTGACTTCTATCGTTTCCCCGCCATTTCATGGTCACACAAGCATTTTGGACATACAAAATAAGTGCAAAAAATATCCTGCCAGCCGCCGGATTGTGTTCCGTGCCGGAACCCGGGATTGAACCGGGGGCCTTTAGATCTTCACTCTAACGCTCTCCCAACTGAGCTATTCTGGCTGACGAGGGTTAGGTGCTAATTTAATGCTTTTATTTCTCGGTTTACTTTTTCTATCAATATATATTCACCAAGCGAAAGCAAAAGTAATAACATTTATTCACAGGCTGCTGTATTATAATAAATACATGGAATCGATTCAGTGATTGAAAGTGAATTAAACTGGCGTGACTGTGTGTAACGCAGACACAGACAGAAATAGCTGACCGAACAGGGATTTTAGCAACCCGTTTTCATTATTTAATATTTAGGTTTTGAGAATACAGTCTTCTCAACGCGACGGTCTCCTGAACTATTTATTATCTTTATAGGGTTTATCCTCCATCCTTTACCATTGTCTGTGTCGTCACAATTTAGTAGCTATGAACGGTTTAGGGCGGTACTTGTGTAACCGATTTTGCGGTAAGTTAAACTTGACTTCTATCGTTTCCCCGCCATTTCATGGTCACACAAGCATTTTGGACATACAAAATAAGTGCAAAAAATATCCTGCCAGCCGCCGGATTGTGTTCCGTGCCGGAACCCGGGATTGAACCGGGGGCCTTTAGATCTTCAGTCTAACGCTCTCCCAACTGAGCTATTCCGGCTGACGAGGGTTAGGTGCTATTTTAATGCTTTTATTTCTCGGTTTACTTTTTCTATCAATATATATTCACCAAGCGAAAGCAAAAGTAATAACATTTATTCACAGGCTGCTGTATTATAATAACTACATGGAATCGATTCAGTGATTGAAAGTGAATTAAACTGGCGTGACTGTGTGTAACGCAGACACAGACAGAAATAGCTGACCGAACAGGGATTTTAGCAACCCGTTTTCATTATTTAATATTTAGGTTTTGAGAATACAGTCTTGTCAACGCGACGGTCTCCTGAACTATTTATTATCTTTATAGGGTTTATCCTCCATTCTTTACCATTGTCTGTGTCGTCACAATTTAGTAGCTATGAACGGTGTAGGGCGGTACTTGTGTAACCGATTTTGCGGTAAGTTAAACTTGACTTCTATCGTTTCCCCGCCATTTCATGGTCACACAAGCATTTTGGACATACAAAATTAGTGCAAAAAATATCCTGCCAGCCGCCGGATTGTGTTCCGTGCCGGAACCCGGGATTGAACCGGGGGCCTTTAGATCTTCAGTCTAACGCTCTTTTTTTTTTTATCTTTTTATTCATAAAATACATATTATACATAATAATGAAATCTGCTATTTACAAATTATCACACAATATACATATAAAAGTAATGATAAAAAGGTTCCAGCACAAAAACGTCTATGTTCTTAACGTAACTGTTTTGTTTTCTATTTGTACAACTGTATTATTTTGAATAAAATATTTTTGAAACTTTTGATTATCTTTTTGTAGTTCACAATAAAAATGTTGATAATACACAACATAATGTTTAAGCAAGTACAAAAACATTCGTTTGATATCTATAATTTTGCCAGTTGCAAGATTAATTTGTCTTCTCTTGAAAATAGATAATCTAACAATACTAAGTAGAAAGTTAACAAACCAATGATTTACATTTCTGTGTTCATCTAAATATCCCAATAAAACAAGTTTTCTGTAGTTTAGTAAATTAACATGAGCACTATCTGCATTTCTAAATAAATCATGCAAAATATCTTTTATAAAAAGATGGAAATCAGCTAATGTATCACAATCCATAAATAAATGAAACAATGATTCTGTATCTGTTTTACATATTTGACATACATTGTTATCTGACAAATTGTACTTTTTTAGCTTATCCCTAGTATAAATAATATTCATTTGAATTTTAAAATTAAGTTCTAAAACTTGAGATGGAAGATATTGTTTTCTCATTTTTACGTATAGCAATGAAAAATCTATGTCTTCAAAATGCTCTACCCAGAAGTTTTCTGATACAGGTTTAATAAAAACCTTTTTTAAAAGAATTGTATAAAAATCTTTTGTTGAGCACATGTTAAAAGCCTTGGCACTGTTTTCTTTTAAAGATAATGTAGTAGTGGGAAAACATGCAGATGTACGTATAGGATTGACATTTTTTGACACAATTTCTTTCCATTCACTTGGAATACTACTTATAATTTTAATGAAAAAAGAAACAATTTCTTCTTTAGGTATATCAGGGTACACATCGTGTATCATTTCTACAACTGCAGCAGGTCTAAGAAAACCTGGTATTGATTCGTAACAAATGTCACGTAACCTACACACTTGTGACTGTATAAATGCGTCACTATATAATTGTTTACCATTGTAGATGATTTTTGGATTACAAAACAAAGGTTGATTGTATACATGTTCTACATTATAGCTAAAATTTACGAATTCATATATATACTGCCAAGCCATTAACATTTCTTTATAAAATTCTGGTATGTTTTTAAGTTGTTTATCAACAAAAGTACAATACAGAATGTCATGTTCAAGATTCATTTCTTCAACACAATTCAAGAAGTAGTTACAGGTATATTTCCAAACTGCGTGATAATCTGTATTTAGATATCTAGATAAGAACTTAAGCCTAAAAGAGCATAACTTTAAAAATATATCTGGCATTTTTATACCACCATCTTTATTTTCACCAATAATAGATTGATATCTTACTTTGTGAGCTTTGCTGCCCCATAAAAATTTCAGACAAATTTTCTTAATATGTTCTCTTACATCATCCGCAATCGGATAAACAGCTAAAGTGTACCAACATTTGGACATAAGCAAAGATACAATTACAGTCAGTTTACCATGTAAAGTTAACTCTCTTTTAGTCCAAAAATTCAACAATTTTTCTATTGAAGATACCTTAGATTTCCAATTCAAAATATTACATTGCTTTTTGTCTTTTCCAAGATAAACACCTAAAATTAATGTACAATTGTTGTTAACTAAAAGCCCAAAGTGGTTTTGTTCAACTTCAGAGATTGATCCTCTACCAAGACACATAATTTCAGATTTTTGCTTATTTATTTTAGCACCTGATGCTTTACTATACTGAAGAAAAACATTTAAACATTCAGTGATCGAAGTTTTATCACTGACTGTAATGGTAGTATCATCGGCATGTTGAAAGATCTTTGACTGCACATTAGAACAAGGAATATGTATACCATGAATATTGGTATTCTTTAAAATAGATTGTCCTAGTGGTTCAGCACATAACACATACAAGAGAGAAGATATTGGACATCCTTGTCTCACAGAATTGCTTATTTTAAAATATGGAGTAAGATGACCATTACACTTTACAGTACCATAAATGTCTGTGTATAAAATTTTTATCCAACTAATAAAACCTTCTCCAAAACCAAATTTTTCTAGTAAAGAAAACAGATATTTGTGACTTACACGATCAAATGCTTTTTCTTGGTCAGCCTTGAAAATATAGCCTTCAAGATTATCTTGTTCTACGAGATCAATGATATCTCTGATAGATGCTACTGTATCTGCTATGTCACGATTTAGAATACAACATGACTGAAAAGGGGAAATAATTTCTGATAAAACAAGTTTGAGTCTATTAGCTAGAATTCTAGATAAAATTTTATAATCAACGCCCAGTAAAGAAATGGGCCTAAAATTTTTAAGATCATTTTTACTTCCTTTTTTCTTATAAATCAATGTGATAATTCCATGACGCATACTCCTTGAAAGTGATTTATTTTCAAAAATTTTGTTGAAAACTTCTAAAAGAATATCTGAAACTTCATTGAAAAAATGGCAATAAAATGATACTGTTAAACCATCGCCACCTGGCGATTTATTTTTTGCCATTCCAAACAAAGCATCATGTAATTCGTTTTTTGTTATTCCTGAATCACACATAATTTTGTTTTCTTCCGAAATAGTTTTATCTAAAGAGCAAATAAAACTATCTATATCTGTTTGATTAACATCCTCTAAAGAATACAGATTACTGTAAAAATTCTTAATTTCCTCCAAAATACTATCTGTGTCATTTAATACATCTCCATTGTCATTAATTAATTGTTTAATACAATTACTTTCTTGCTTTTGCTTTTCTAAGCTGAGAAAAAATTTGGTGTTTTTGTCACTTTCAATTGCCCACTGAGCCTTTGCTCTTAATATAGCACCCTGACATTTCATTTCTTCAAAAGTTTGTAATTGTTCTTTAATTTCTTGATATTCATTGATATTGTAATCTTTATTAGCAGCCGCTAATTGTGAAATTTTATTCAGTTTATTCTGTAATCTGAAAAAAGTATTATTTTCCTTTTGTCTTTTATTTTTTGAATAAATTTGTGAATTTTTCTTAACAAAATACTTAAAGTTTTCCCACCAGTTCACGATATCAGTTTTATATAAAGGGCATTGTTTTTGTTCATTTAATAAAACTTTAATTTTCTCAGTATATATTTCATCATTTAGCAAAGTGTTGTTGAGTATCCACACCCCTGGACCTCTTTCAATATTTATAAAGTCACAAACCATAACTAATTGTGAATGGTCACTGTAACTTGTTTCACAGTAATAGACACTTCTAGTGTATGCACTAATACTTGGAGTTACTAAGAAAACGTCGATTCTACTTTGTACCAGATTATCTTGAACAACTTGTTTCCGAGAGAAATGACTTTTATTTGGGTTTCTTGCTCTCCATATGTCAAACAAATTGAAATTTTCTTTTATACGGTTTAGACTTCTGACAGATAAATCATCAGTATGTTTAGTTTTCCCACCCCTATCAATAGTTTCCTGGGAAGTATTAGAATCCCCACCAATCAATAAATTCTCTGAATGTGGAAGAAACGTTAATAATTCGGTAAAAAAGTCTTTTTTCTCAGAAACAATGTTCGGAGCATAAATGTTAGCAACATCATACATAACATCATCATCTTTTACATTGAGATGTAAGTATCTACCTCCAAAACTATTAACATTTTTAATAGAACATTTTTCATAATATGACTTTTTAACTAAAATAGCTACTCCTTTTCTTTCTGATTCATGATTGCAATAAAATATTTCACCACTCCACTGTTTTTTAGCATCACACACAATATTCTCATTCCAAAATGTCTCTTGTAACAAAATAACATCATATTTCTTTTCTTCAAAATTTGAAAAAAGTTTCAACATTTTTGTTCTATCTTTCAGACCATTACAATTAAATGAAACAATACAAATCATGATGAAAAAAATAGAATTGCAAATTACTTTGTACTTATACATGGTTCTTATTTTTCACGAGACTACTATTGTGAATTCTATTACCTTTTAATTTTTCTTGTTTCATTTTCCCTCCACCTTTGGTGTTCAAGTCACCTAATAACACAGGCGGAGCATGTACAACACTTTCATTGCTGATTACATCCATATCGTCGTCGGCATTAATAATTTTAATGATTCCCTCAACACCCGAATCTCTGACGCTCGAAGGAACATCAGAAATATCAATACTTATCTCAGAAACTACTGAGCTTACGTGTAAATCCGTATCAGACTTTTCTATTGAGTCCTGACATGCAACTTTTGAAACAACTGAACCATCACTTACATCACCTGCATTGCTGATTACAACAATGTTTGGTTCTTGATTGTCATTTTGTTTATCTTCTTTGTCTTTTGTTACATTTTCGCTAACACTATCGAATAGTTTCATTTCATTCGTGTCATCTGCTTCTTCATCTACAATTTCATTTATATCATTTGTAACATCTTGGGTTTCATTCTGACAAATACAGACCCGCTTGTCACAATCAACACATCGATTTTCCTCCTCATGGTTATCATCACATCGACAGCTAAATAGACCACAGTGGTCACAGGATTTCATAACATTGTCCCTAGAGGAACAACCACAATTTACATGGTAACTATGACAGTTTACACATCTTTTTGTCGTACACTGCCTGACATAATGTCCCTGCGCTTTGCAGCGGTAACACCTAAACTGTGGACATTTTCTGAAGAGATGTGCCGGAGAAGCACACAACGAACATACTTTCATCTGGTTGTTATGTACAACCTTTACAAATTCCTTGTTGCTAAATTTCATAGTATAAGGTAAACACACCAGATTGTCTGGATATTTAGCCTTAAGGACTCGAGTACCATCAGGAATATTAGTTCCATGGTGTAACACTCTACGAATTGGCGAAACAACTTCTACATTAAATTCTTTTAATTTTTGTACTATTTCACTGTCTTCAATATAAGACGACATTTGCAAAAAGGTAACAACTGTTGTTGAACGAACAAGCTCTCTACAATTATACGTATTACTCTTAATTGGAATTCCATCTAAGAGAATTTGACATGGGGCTCTTCCTTCTAGTGTTACTTCATAACCATCTGCCTCTTTTGGAACGCAAGCAAGAAGAGCGCCTTCTCCACACTGTTCAGTAACCGCTTTAATTACTTCTAAAGCCGTAATTTTTGAATTAGATCCAACTTCTACCATTAATGTATTTTCTTTCTTAAATTTCTGACCAGGAAATTTCTCATTATCGCCTATAACCGGGGGCCTTTAGATCTTCAGTCTAACGCTCTCCCAACTGAGCTATTCCGGCTGACGAGGGTTAGGTGCTATTTTAATGCTTTTATTTCTCGGTTTACTTTTTCTATCAATATATATTCACCAAGCGAAAGCAAAAGTAATAACATTTATTCACAGGCTGCTGTATTATAATAAATACATGGAATCGATTCAGTGATTGAAAGTGAATTAAACTGGCGTGACTGTGTGTAACGCAGACACAGACAGAAATAGCTGACCGAACAGGGATTTTAGCAACCCGTTTTCATTATTTAATATTTAGGTTTTGAGAATACAGTCTTCTCAACGCGACGGTCTCCTGAACTATTTATTATCTTTATAGGGTTTATCCTCCATTCTTTACCATTGTCTGTGTCGTCACAATTTAGTAGCTATGAACGGTTTAGGGCGGTACTTGTGTAACCGATTTTGCGGTAAGTTAAACTTGACTTCTATCGTTTCCCCGCCATTTCATGGTCACACAAGCATTTTGGACATACAAAATAAGTGCAAAAAATATCCTGCCAGCCGCCGGATTGTGTTCCGTGCCGGAACCCGGGATCGAACCGGGGGCCTTTAGATCTTCAGTCTAACGCTCTCCCAACTGAGCTATTCCGGCTGACGAGGGTTAGGTGCTATTTTAATGCTTTTTATTTCTCGGTTTACTTTTTCTATCAATATATATTCACCAAGCGAAAGCAAAAGTAATAACATTTATTCACAGGCTGCTGTATTATAATAAATACATGGAATCGATTCAGTGATTGAAAGTGAATTAAACTGGCGTGACTGTGTGTAACGCAGACACAGACAGAAATAGCTGACCGAACAGGGATTTTAGCAACCCGTTTTCATTATTTAATATTTAGGTTTTGAGAATACAGTCTTCTCAACGCGACGGTCTCCTGAACTATTTATTATCTTTATAGGGTTTATCCTCCATTCTTTACCATTGTCTGTGTCGTCACAATTTAGTAGCTATGAACGGTGTAGGGCGGTACTTGTGTAACCGATTTTGCGGTAAGTTAAACTTGACTTCTATCGTTTCCCCGCCATTTCATGGTCACACAAGCATTTTGGACATACAAAATAAGTGCAAAAAATATCCTGCCAGCCGCCGGATTGTGTTCCGTGCCGGAACCCGGGATTGAACCGGGGGCCTTTAGATCTTCAGTCTAACGCTCTCCCAACTGAGCTATTCCGGCTGACGAGGGTTAGGTGCTATTTTAATGCTTTTATTTCTCGGTTTACTTTTTCTATCAATATATATTCACCAAGCGAAAGCAAAAGTAATAACATTTATTCACAGGCTGCTGTATTATAATAAATACATGGAATCGATTCAGTGATTGAAAGTGAATTAAACTGGCGTGACTGTGTGTAACGCAGACACAGACAGAAATAGCTGACCGAACAGGGATTTTAGCAACCCGTTTTCATTATTTAATATTTAGGTTTTGAGAATACAGTCTTCTCAACGCGACGGTCTCCTGAACTATTTATTATCTTTATAGGGTTTATCCTCCATTCTTTACCATTGTCTGTGTCGTCACAATTTAGTAGCTATGAACGGTGTAGGGCGGTACTTGTGTAACCGATTTTGCGGTAAGTTAAACTTGACTTCTATCGTTTCCCCGCCATTTCATGGTCACACAAGCATTTTGGACATACAAAATAAGTGCAAAAAATATCCTGCCAGCCGCCGGATTGTGTTCCGTGCCGGAACCCGGGATTGAACCGGGGGCCTTTAGATCTTCAGTCTAACGCTCTCCCAACTGAGCTATTCCGGCTGACGAGGGTTAGGTGCTATTTTAATGCTTTTATTTCTCGGTTTACTTTTTCTATCAATATATATTCACCAAGCGAAAGCAAAAGTAATAACATTTATTCACAGGCTGCTGTATTATAATAAATACATGGAATCGATTCAGTGATTGAAAGTGAATTAAACTGGCGTGACTGTGTGTAACGCAGACACAGACAGAAATAGCTGACCGAACAGGGATTTTAGCAACCCGTTTTCATTATTTAATATTTAGGTTTTGAGAATACAGTCTTCTCAACGCGACGGTCTCCTGAACTATTTATTATCTTTATAGGGTTTATCCTCCATTCTTTACCATTGTCTGTGTCGTCACAATTTAGTAGCTATGAACGGTGTAGGGCGGTACTTGTGTAACCGATTTTGCGGTAAGTTAAACTTGACTTCTATCGTTTCCCCGCCATTTCATGGTCACACAAGCATTTTGGACATACAAAATAAGTGCAAAAAATATCCTGCCAGCCGCCGGATTGTGTTCCGTGCCGGAACCCGGGATTGAACCGGGGGCCTTTAGATCTTCAGTCTAACGCTCTCCCAACTGAGCTATTCCGGCTGACGAGGGTTAGGTGCTATTTTAATGCTTTTATTTCTCGGTTTACTTTTTCTATCAATATATATTCACCAAGCGAAAGCAAAAGTAATAACATTTATTCACAGGCTGCTGTATTATAATAAATACATGGAATCGATTCAGTGATTGAAAGTGAATTAAACTGGCGTGACTGTGTGTAACGCAGACACAGACAGAAATAGCTGACCGAACAGGGATTTTAGCAACCCGTTTTCATTATTTAATATTTAGGTTTTGAGAATACAGTCTTCTCAACGCGACGGTCTCCTGAACTATTTATTATCTTTATAGGGTTTATCCTCCATTCTTTACCATTGTCTGTGTCGTCACAATTTAGTAGCTATGAACGGTGTAGGGCGGTACTTGTGTAACCGATTTTGCGGTAAGTTAAACTTGACTTCTATCGTTTCCCCGCCATTTCATGGTCACACAAGCATTTTGGACATACAAAATAAGTGCAAAAAATATCCTGCCAGCCGCCGGATTGTGTTCCGTGCCGGAACCCGGGATTGAACCGGGGGCCTTTAGATCTTCAGTCTAACGCTCTCCCAACTGAGCTATTCCGGCTGACGAGGGTTAGGTGCTATTTTAATGCTTTTATTTCTCGGTTTACTTTTTCTATCAATATATATTCACCAAGCGAAAGCAAAAGTAATAACATTTATTCACAGGCTGCTGTATTATAATAAATACATGGAATCGATTCAGTGATTGAAAGTGAATTAAACTGGCGTGACTGTGTGTAACGCAGACACAGACAGAAATAGCTGACCGAACAGGGATTTTAGCAACCCGTTTTCATTATTTAATATTTAGGTTTTGAGAATACAGTCTTCTCAACGCGACGGTCTCCTGAACTATTTATTATCTTTATAGGGTTTATCCTCCATTCTTTACCATTGTCTGTGTCGTCACAATTTAGTAGCTATGAACGGTGTAGGGCGGTACTTGTGTAACCGATTTTGCGGTAAGTTAAACTTGACTTCTATCGTTTCCCCGCCATTTCATGGTCACACAAGCATTTTGGACATACAAAATAAGTGCAAAAAATATCCTGCCAGCCGCCGGATTGTGTTCCGTGCCGGAACCCGGGATTGAACCGGGGGCCTTTAGATCTTCAGTCTAACGCTCTCCCAACTGAGCTATTCCGGCTGACGAGGGTTAGGTGCTATTTTAATGCTTTTATTTCTCGGTTTACTTTTTCTATCAATATATATTCACCAAGCGAAAGCAAAAGTAATAACATTTATTCACAGGCTGCTGTATTATAATAAATACATGGAATCGATTCAGTGATTGAAAGTGAATTAAACTGGCGTGACTGTGTGTAACGCAGACACAGACAGAAATAGCTGACCGAACAGGGATTTTAGCAACCCGTTTTCATTATTTAATATTTAGGTTTTGAGAATACAGTCTTCTCAACGCGACGGTCTCCTGAACTATTTATTATCTTTATAGGGTTTATCCTCCATTCTTTACCATTGTCTGTGTCGTCACAATTTAGTAGCTATGAACGGTGTAGGGCGGTACTTGTGTAACCGATTTTGCGGTAAGTTAAACTTGACTTCTATCGTTTCCCCGCCATTTCATGGTCACACAAGCATTTTGGACATACAAAATAAGTGCAAAAAATAACCTGCCAGCCGCCGGATTGTGTTCCGTGCCGGAACCCGGGATTGAACCGGGGGCCTTTAGATCTTCAGTCTAACGCTCTTTTTTTTATCTTGATAAAATTTTATTCATATAAAACAACTTAAAACGAATTGCAGGCTAGTCTCCTGCAACTCTACAAATAAACAATTTCAACATATAGTCAATATAATATAAAAGTGATCACAGAGGTTACTATTTTAAAATTAAAAAATAATATTTACATTATCATCTCTTATAACAATAATAGGATTATTGTTACTATAATACTTTTCAAATAATTGCATTTGTTTACTTCGTTTATAAAATTCGTATGCATATTTCACATTTTTCTGTAACATAGATTTAAAGTATTGTTCAATGTCCACTATTTTACTCTGTTTCATAGCAATATTTCTGCGTTTTACAACACAAAACCTTCGTATAGATAAAACATTATTGACAAAATAAAAGTTAATGTCTTTAGAATAAGTGTGTACACCAAAATAACATAGGAATTTAAAGTCCAGTTGGTTAACAAAACCAGGTGTACTTTTACACATAATGTTATGTAATAAATCCTTTACAAATTCATTGAAGCGTTCTAACATCTGGCAGCTATAGATCAGGTGATTTAAATCCTCAGGTAAAGTTGAACATATAGGACAAATCGTATCGATTGTTATGTGACATTTAAATAGCCTTTCTTTTGTAAATATAATATTGTGAAACAATTTAAATCCCACTTCACGAAAGTCACTTTGTAGGAAAGAAAAGTTAAGAATTTTCTGTACTTTATGCGTGTCAAAATCTGGGTACATCAAGCGCCAATGTGATAAAGATTTTGGTTCATTAGAAAGTTTTGATACCAGTATTTCATAAAAACCTCGTGCCGTGGATGGAAGTGGACGCATTGCGTCTTCATGATTAAACACTGGATTAAAAATTGGAATTTTACTAATGTGTACATTTGTTTCAACTAATATTCTATACTCTTCAGGTATGGATTGGATAATAATTTTTACCGCTTCTAAAAGTTTGTTTTGTGAAATTTCAGGGAACTTTTCGGATATAATTTCAACAATGTATTTTTCTTTCATGAAACCTTGTTTGCATTCAAAAGCTATGTCTTTGATTTTACTTATACCAGCTAATACAAATGTTTTGAAATACAACATTTTGTTCTGATAACATATTTTTGGATTAAAAAATATTGGCACATCAAACACATTTTGTGCGTTTATTGGTATTTCAATTTGGCTAAAAATTATTTGCCATGAGTGCAACATACTTTGATAAAATTCTGGAATAATTTCTAAATTTTTTGTTTTAAAACTACATAGCAGAACTTCAATTCCTAAATTCATATTTTCTATTTTAGACAAAAAGTATACACATGTATTTTTCCAAACTGCATGGTAATTTTCATCTAACAGTCGGCATAAATACTTTAATCTAAATGCATACATTTTTTGAACAATGTCAGGAAAGTTTAACCCTCCGTCAATAACTTTATTTAAAATAACATTATACGCTACCAATGGAGGTTTATTATTCCATAAAAAATCTAAACATATTTTGTTTATCTGGTTGTAATAATTTTCAGGAATATTAACAACCATTAATAAATACCATATTTTGCTCATAAGAAGTGAACTTATTACACTTATTTTACCATGAATTGATAAATTTCTCATTTTCCAAAATTTTAAAATATTTCCTATTGACTTCAGTTTACTGTTCCAATTTAAATGTTCACACATTTTCTTGTTTTTACCTATCCAAACACCAAGTAATTGTATAACTTCGTTACATTCTTTTATTTTCCAGTTATTTAAATCAGCTTGACTAAAATTTCCAGTTCCTAACTTAAGAATTTCTGATTTTTCTTTATTTAATTTGGCTCCGGATGCTTTTTCATACAATTCTAAAACTTTAAATGTTTCGTTAACAGAATTTTTGTCTGACAAAATTAAGGTAGTATCATCCGCATGCGTAAAAATTTTTTCTTCAATATTGGTATTTGGAATAATAATCCCTTTTATACTATTATTCTGTTTTATAATTATAGACAGTGGTTCTGCAAGTAACACATAGAGCAAAGCAGATATTGGGCACCCTTGTTTAACTGAATTTTTTAATTTAAAATAATTTGTCAAAAATCCATTACACTTCACGGAACTAAAAATGTTTGTATAAAAAATCTCAATCCAATTCTTAAATCTATTTCCAAATCCAAATTTATTTAATACTGCAAACAGGTATTCATGTCCCACTCTGTCAAAAGCTTTCTCTTGATCTAACTTTAATAAAAATCCGTCAATTTCATCCATTTCTACTAAATCAATTAAATCTCGTACACTACAAATAGTATCAGATATATCTTTACCTAAAATACAGCAGCTCTGATTAGGAGAAATAATTCTAGGTAAAACATTTTTAAGTCTATTAGACATTATTCTCGCAAGAATTTTGTAGTCTACATTTAGCAGACTTATTGGTCTGAAATTTTTTAGATCTGATTTATCTCCTTTATTTTTATAAATTAAGCTAATCATTCCGTATCTCATTGATCTAGACAATTCCTTTTTGATTTCTATTTTATCAAAAATATTTTTAAAAACATATTTTAACTCATTGAAAAAACACAAATAAAATTCTGCAGTTATACCATCAGGTCCAGGTGTTTTACCCTTTTTCATACCCTTAAGAGATTTTTCAATTTCGCACATACTTATTTCTTGATCACACATTTCTACATCGTCATCATCAACCTTCACATTAACACTGTTTAATATTTCTACAATAGAAGCATGATTCACATTAACACAAGAGAACAATTCTTCATAATAATCATGTATAACATTTAACATTTCATTAGTTTCAGTAACAATATGCCCAGTAATATCTTTGATTTCACTTATGACATTTTGAGTTTGTCTAAATTTTTCTAGTTTCAAAAAATAGGAAGTATTTTTATCACTCTCCAGGGCCCACTGTGCTTTGGATCGCAAAATTGCACCTTGACATTTATATTTTTCAAGAACTTCTAAATCTGACTTTAATTCTAAATATTTTATACTGTCTATTGGAAAACCATTTGCAGATTTTATTGATAATTCCTGGATTTTATTTTGTAATTTAAAATATTCCTTGTTTTTTTCTTTTTGTTTCTCTCTACCATAAATTTGGCTTGTTTTTTTAATTCTATATTTCAAATTATCCCACCAAATTAAGGGATCTAAATTATAAAATTCTGAATTGATTTCATCAGCTAATATTTTCTTCATTTTATCTAGAAAAACTTGATCTTCTAAAAAAGAATTGTTAAAAATCCAAACACCTGGACCCTTTTCTACATTTGAAAAATTAATAGTCATATTAACAATACAATGATCACTAAAACATGTATCTCTATAATAAATGTTTTTTATTAAAGGTTTAAAATCATTTGAAACAAGGAAATAATCTATTCTACTTTGTGTTAAATAATCTTGTACAATTTGTTTTCTAGAATAAATCTTGGCATCAACATTTCTATTTCTCCATACATCATATAAACATTTTTCATTAATAATATTACATAATGATATAACAGCTTTATCATTATTATGTTTTGTTTTTCCACTTTTATCAAGTGGCGATAGCGTAGTGTTAAAATCCCCCGCAACCAGCATATATTTTTCATTATTTATTTTATTTTTACAGTTACTAAAAAATTCACATCTTTCACTAATATTATTAGGAGCATAAATATTGTAAATATTAATATCTTTTTCCAGTATTTTTCCTTTTATGTGGATAAATCTTCCCTTTATATATTCAATTTCAGTAAAAATATTTTTTAATTTTTTACTAATTAAAATAGCGACACCTTGTCTGTTTATATCACTGTTGCTATAAAATATATCACCATCCCACATACATTTCTCTTTAATATTTTTAACAATTAAATCCGACCAAAATGTTTCTTGTAAACATACAATATCATACTTTCTTTCTGTAAATAAGGCAAACATACAATTCATTTTATTAATATCACATAAACCATTACAGTTTAGACTTATAACATTAAACATAGCCATTGCAGCAAAAAGCATGTTAATAACAAATACTATCACAAAGCAAATCATTTCCCTTTTTTCTTTAATTTTTTATTCATGTGTGCTAACGTAGCTGCCTTATAATTGGGTACAATTTTCAGCTTATCTCGTCGAACACTTTTTTTAAATTTTAAGATAGATTTTTGTGAAAAATTATTTATGTTTTCTCCTTGACTAACCTCAGTCCAGGGAGAATCATCTAATTCAATATCATCCAATTCTCCACAATTGCCTGCCTCTTCAGATTCTTCACCCCCCCCTGACTACACTCTTGTTCTGAAACTGGTGGGGTTTTCAATTCGACAGTTTCATTTTCAATATTCACTTTAAAGGAAATAACATTTTCTACATTAACATTTTCTATACTTTTTGATAATTCATTACTAACATTCTCAATTGAGTCTTGTTCATCATTACACATCATCTCACCATTGCCACCATAATTCTCGACACCATCCACATTTACTTCATCGCACGAAACTTCTGAATGTTTTCCATCACTTTTCCTCGTCTCACTATTATCTTCATCACCATTCTTCTAAGCCTGATTCTCAACTTCGTCTGAACTATTTACTGTCGCTTCTTTCGCATTGTTATTCTCCTCCATTTCATTATTTCCTTTACTCATACTACCCTCTTCAGAACTCTGGTTCCTAGCATCAGAAACAGAGTTGTTCTCCTCCATATTTTCATGATCTTCATGATCAACACCATCATGATCTATTTTAGTTCCAGATCCAAAACCACTGCTCCTTGCAGGATTTGGGCCGAAACCATCGCCCCAGTAACGTTTCCGTTTCCTGCATATACACGCAGTTTTAAAATTCCCACAGTCCAAACACCTATTTTCACTGCAATGGCGACTGATATGACCCTGTTTTTTACAAGTGTAACAAACAAAATCAGGGCAATCTTTATAAATATGGTCTGAACTAAAACAACCAGAACAGACTTTAACTTGGTGATTATGGAGTACACGATAATAAGCAGTTTCTTTATCATTCACTGAAAATTTCATGGAATACGGAATCGAAGGTAATGTAGGTGGAAGTTTGGCCTTGAATACTCTCGTTCCATCACATACACCTGCCCGAGAGCCCATTTTTCGCTTTTTGATATCGGAGACGATTTCCACTCCCATTTTCTCAAAACGGTCAATAATTTCTTCGTCTGAGACATACATGCTCAAATTTAATATAGACACAATTTTATAGGAAGAGACTAGTTCTTCTGTTTTGCAAACTTTACCTTTTATATGGATGGTACTGCTGATCAAATCTCCAATATATTTCCTCTCCTTCATTACAACTTCATAGCTCGTACCGTATTTCGGAACACAAGCTAAAACCGTTCCAGTTCCACATCTCCTCTCAATTTCATCGATTACTTCTTCGGCTGTTATGACTTTGTTATTCGAAACATTTACGTTTACAGTAAGTTCCTTCAAAAACACTGAATCAAAGGAATAAGTCTTTTCACCCATGATGGGTGAAATAAAGTCTTTTTTCAACAAAAGTTGAAAAAAAAAATACGTTCTCCAGATACTATACTACATTCTCTATTATATAAACACAAATAAATGAATGGATGTCAATATAAACTAAGGTAAATCAACTGGATTGACACTCGCGAAGAAAGTCACATCTATCACCTTCAAAATGTCAACCGGAAGTCCGGTTAGGTGCTATTTTTATGCTTTTATTTCTCGGTTTACTTTTTCTATCACTATTCACCAAGCGAAAGCAAAAGTAATACATTTATTCACAGGCTGCTGTATTATAATAAATACATGGAATCGATTCAGTGATTGAAAGTGAATTAAACTGGCGTGACTGTGTGTAAGGCAGACACAGACAGAAATAGCTGACCGAACAGGGATTTTAGCAACCCGTTTTCATTATTTAATATTTAGGTTTTGAGAATACAGTCTTCTCGACGCGACGGTCTCCTGAACTATTTATTATCTTAGGGTTTATCCTCCATTATTTACCATTGTCTGTGTCGTCACTGTTTAGTATCCAAGACTGCTATGAACGGTGTAGGGCGGTACTTGTGTAACCGATTTTGCGGTTTTGAGTTAAACTTGACTTCTATCGTTTCCCCGCTATTTCATGGTCACACAAGCATTTTGGACATACAAAATAAGTGCAAAAAATATCCTGCCAGCCGCCGGATTGTGTTCCGTGCCGGAACCCGGGATTGAACCGGGGGCCTTTAGATCTTCAGTCTAACGCTCTCCCAACTGAGCTATTCCGGCTGACGAGGGTTAGGTGCTATTTTTATGCTTTTATTTCTCGGTTTACTTTTTCTATCACTATTCACCAAGCGAAAGCAAAAGTAATACATTTATTCACAGGCTGCTGTATTATAATAAATACATGGAATCGATTCAGTGATTGAAAGTGAATTAAACTGGCGTGACTGTGTGTAAGGCAGACACAGACAGAAATAGCTGACCGAACAGGGATTTTAGCAACCCGTTTTCATTATTTAATATTTAGGTTTTGAGAATACAGTCTTCTCGACGCGACGGTCTCCTGAACTATTTATTATCTTAGGGTTTATCCTCCATTATTTACCATTGTCTGTGTCGTCACTGTTTAGTATCCAAGACTGCTATGAACGGTGTAGGGCGGTACTTGTGTAACCGATTTTGCGGTAAGTTAAACTTGACTTCTATCGTTTCCCCGCTATTTCATGGTCACACAAGCATTTTGGACATACAAAATAAGTGCAAAAAATATCCTGCCAGCCGCCGGATTGTGTTCCGTGCCGGAACCCGGGATTGAACCGGGGGCCTTTAGATCTTCAGTCTAACGCTCTCCCAACTGAGCTATTCCGGCTGACGAGGGTTAGGTGCTATTTTTATGCTTTTATTTCTCGGTTTACTTTTTCTATCACTATTCACCAAGCGAAAGCAAAAGTAATACATTTATTCACAGGCTGCTGTATTATAATAAATACATGGAATCGATTCAGTGATTGAAAGTGAATTAAACTGGCGTGACTGTGTGTAAGGCAGACACAGACAGAAATAGCTGACCGAACAGGGATTTTAGCAACCCGTTTTCATTATTTAATATTTAGGTTTTGAGAATACAGTCTTCTCGACGCGACGGTCTCCTGAACTATTTATTATCTTAGGGTTTATCCTCCATTATTTACCATTGTCTGTGTCGTCACTGTTTAGTATCCAAGACTGCTATGAACGGTGTAGGGCGGTACTTGTGTAACCGATTTTGCGGTTTTGAGTTAAACTTGACTTCTATCGTTTCCCCGCTATTTCATGGTCACACAAGCATTTTGGACATACAAAATAAGTGCAAAAAATATCCTGCCAGCCGCCGGATTGTGTTCCGTGCCGGAACCCGGGATTGAACCGGGGGCCTTTAGATCTTCAGTCTAACGCTCTCCCAACTGAGCTATTCCGGCTGACGAGGGTTAGGTGCTATTTTTATGCTTTTATTTCTCGGTTTACTTTTTCTATCACTATTCACCAAGCGAAAGCAAAAGTAATACATTTATTCACAGGCTTCTGTATTATAATAAATACATGGAATCGATTCAGTGATTGAAAGTGAATTAAACTGGCGTGACTGTGTGTAAGGCAGACACAGACAGAAATAGCTGACCGAACAGGGATTTTAGCAACCCGTTTTCATTATTTAATATTTAGGTTTTGAGAATACAGTCTTCTCGACGCGACGGTCTCCTGAACTATTTATTATCTTAGGGTTTATCCTCCATTATTTACCATTGTCTGTGTCGTCACTGTTTAGTATCCAAGACTGCTATGAACGGTGTAGGGCGGTACTTGTGTAACCGATTTTGCGGTTTTGAGTTAAACTTGACTTCTATCGTTTCCCCGCTATTTCATGGTCACACAAGCATTTTGGACATACAAAATAAGTGCAAAAAATATCCTGCCAGCCGCCGGATTGTGTTCCGTGCCGGAACCCGGGATTGAACCGGGGGCCTTTAGATCTTCAGTCTAACGCTCTCCCAACTGAGCTATTCCGGCTGACGAGGGTTAGGTGCTATTTTTATGCTTTTATTTCTCGGTTTACTTTTTCTATCACTATTCACCAAGCGAAAGCAAAAGTAATACATTTATTCACAGGCTGCTGTATTATAATAAATACATGGAATCGATTCAGTGATTGAAAGTGAATTAAACTGGCGTGACTGTGTGTAAGGCAGACACAGACAGAAATAGCTGACCGAACAGGGATTTTAGCAACCCGTTTTCATTATTTAATATTTAGGTTTTGAGAATACAGTCTTCTCGACGCGACGGTCTCCTGAACTATTTATTATCTTAGGGTTTATCCTCCATTATTTACCATTGTCTGTGTCGTCACTGTTTAGTATCCAAGACTGCTATGAACGGTGTAGGGCGGTACTTGTGTAACCGATTTTGCGGTAAGTTAAACTTGACTTCTATCGTTTCCCCGCTATTTCATGGTCACACAAGCATTTTGGACATACAAAATAAGTGCAAAAAATATCCTGCCAGCCGCCGGATTGTGTTCCGTGCCGGAACCCGGGATTGAACCGGGGGCCTTTAGATCTTCAGTCTAACGCTCTCCCAACTGAGCTATTCCGGCTGACGAGGGTTAGGTGCTATTTTTATGCTTTTATTTCTCGGTTTACTTTTTCTATCACTATTCACCAAGCGAAAGCAAAAGTAATACATTTATTCACAGGCTGCTGTATTATAATAAATACATGGAATCGATTCAGTGATTGAAAGTGAATTAAACTGGCGTGACTGTGTGTAAGGCAGACACAGACAGAAATAGCTGACCGAACAGGGATTTTAGCAACCCGTTTTCATTATTTAATATTTAGGTTTTGAGAATACAGTCTTCTCGACGCGACGGTCTCCTGAACTATTTATTATCTTAGGGTTTATCCTCCATTATTTACCATTGTCTGTGTCGTCACTGTTTAGTATCCAAGACTGCTATGAACGGTGTAGGGCGGTACTTGTGTAACCGATTTTGCGGTTTTGAGTTAAACTTGACTTCTATCGTTTCCCCGCTATTTCATGGTCACACAAGCATTTTGGACATACAAAATAAGTGCAAAAAATATCCTGCCAGCCGCCGGATTGTGTTCCGTGCCGGAACCCGGGATTGAACCGGGGGCCTTTAGATCTTCAGTCTAACGCTCTCCCAACTGAGCTATTCCGGCTGACGAGGGTTAGGTGCTATTTTTATGCTTTTATTTCTCGGTTTACTTTTTCTATCACTATTCACCAAGCGAAAGCAAAAGTAATACATTTATTCACAGGCTGCTGTATTATAATAAATACATGGAATCGATTCAGTGATTGAAAGTGAATTAAACTGGCGTGACTGTGTGTAAGGCAGACACAGACAGAAATAGCTGACCGAACAGGGATTTTAGCAACCCGTTTTCATTATTTAATATTTAGGTTTTGAGAATACAGTCTTCTCGACGCGACGGTCTCCTGAACTATTTATTATCTTAGGGTTTATCCTCCATTATTTACCATTGTCTGTGTCGTCACTGTTTAGTATCCAAGACTGCTATGAACGGTGTAGGGCGGTACTTGTGTAACCGATTTTGCGGTAAGTTAAACTTGACTTCTATCGTTTCCCCGCTATTTCATGGTCACACAAGCATTTTGGACATACAAAATAAGTGCAAAAAATATCCTGCCAGCCGCCGGATTGTGTTCCGTGCCGGAACCCGGGATTGAACCGGGGGCCTTTAGATCTTCAGTCTAACGCTCTCCCAACTGAGCTATTCCGGCTGACGAGGGTTAGGTGCTATTTTTATGCTTTTATTTCTCGGTTTACTTTTTCTATCACTATTCACCAAGCGAAAGCAAAAGTAATACATTTATTCACAGGCTGCTGTATTATAATAAATACATGGAATCGATTCAGTGATTGAAAGTGAATTAAACTGGCGTGACTGTGTGTAAGGCAGACACAGACAGAAATAGCTGACCGAACAGGGATTTTAGCAACCCGTTTTCATTATTTAATATTTAGGTTTTGAGAATACAGTCTTCTCGACGCGACGGTCTCCTGAACTATTTATTATCTTAGGGTTTATCCTCCATTATTTACCATTGTCTGTGTCGTCACTGTTTAGTATCCAAGACTGCTATGAACGGTGTAGGGCGGTACTTGTGTAACCGATTTTGCGGTTTTGAGTTAAACTTGACTTCTATCGTTTCCCCGCTATTTCATGGTCACACAAGCATTTTGGACATACAAAATAAGTGCAAAAAATATCCTGCCAGCCGCCGGATTGTGTTCCGTGCCGGAACCCGGGATTGAACCGGGGGCCTTTAGATCTTCAGTCTAACGCTCTCCCAACTGAGCTATTCCGGCTGACGAGGGTTAGGTGCTATTTTTATGCTTTTATTTCTCGGTTTACTTTTTCTATCACTATTCACCAAGCGAAAGCAAAAGTAATACATTTATTCACAGGCTGCTGTATTATAATAAATACATGGAATCGATTCAGTGATTGAAAGTGAATTAAACTGGCGTGACTGTGTGTAAGGCAGACACAGACAGAAATAGCTGACCGAACAGGGATTTTAGCAACCCGTTTTCATTATTTAATATTTAGGTTTTGAGAATACAGTCTTCTCGACGCGACGGTCTCCTGAACTATTTATTATCTTAGGGTTTATCCTCCATTATTTACCATTGTCTGTGTCGTCACTGTTTAGTATCCAAGACTGCTATGAACGGTGTAGGGCGGTACTTGTGTAACCGATTTTGCGGTAAGTTAAACTTGACTTCTATCGTTTCCCCGCTATTTCATGGTCACACAAGCATTTTGGACATACAAAATAAGTGCAAAAAATATCCTGCCAGCCGCCGGATTGTGTTCCGTGCCGGAACCCGGGATTGAACCGGGGGCCTTTAGATCTTCAGTCTAACGCTCTCCCAACTGAGCTATTCCGGCTGACGAGGGTTAGGTGCTATTTTTATGCTTTTATTTCTCGGTTTACTTTTTCTATCACTATTCACCAAGCGAAAGCAAAAGTAATACATTTATTCACAGGCTGCTGTATTATAATAAATACATGGAATCGATTCAGTGATTGAAAGTGAATTAAACTGGCGTGACTGTGTGTAAGGCAGACACAGACAGAAATAGCTGACCGAACAGGGATTTTAGCAACCCGTTTTCATTATTTAATATTTAGGTTTTGAGAATACAGTCTTCTCGACGCGACGGTCTCCTGAACTATTTATTATCTTAGGGTTTATCCTCCATTATTTACCATTGTCTGTGTCGTCACTGTTTAGTATCCAAGACTGCTATGAACGGTGTAGGGCGGTACTTGTGTAACCGATTTTGCGGTAAGTTAAACTTGACTTCTATCGTTTCCCCGCTATTTCATGGTCACACAAGCATTTTGGACATACAAAATAAGTGCAAAAAATATCCTGCCAGCCGCCGGATTGTGTTCCGTGCCGGAACCCGGGATTGAACCGGGGGCCTTTAGATCTTCAGTCTAACGCTCTCCCAACTGAGCTATTCCGGCTGACGAGGGTTAGGTGCTATTTTTATGCTTTTATTTCTCGGTTTACTTTTTCTATCACTATTCACCAAGCGAAAGCAAAAGTAATGCATTTATTCACAGGCTGCTGTATTATAATAAATACATGGAATCGATTCAGTGATTGAAAGTGAATTAAACTGGCGTGACTGTGTGTAAGGCAAACACAGACAGAAATAGCTGACCGAACAGGGATTTTAGCAACCCGTTTTCATTATTTAATATTTAGGTTTTGAGAATACAGTCTTCTCGACGCGACGGTCTCCTGAACTATTTATTATCTTAGGGTTTATCCTCCATTATTTACCATTGTCTGTGTCGTCACTGTTTAGTATCCAAGACTGCTATGAACGGTGTAGGGCGGTACTTGTGTAACCGATTTTGCGGTTTTGAGTTAAACTTGACTTCTATCGTTTCCCCGCTATTTCATGGTCACACAAGCATTTTGGACATACAAAATAAGTGCAAAAAATATCCTGCCAGCCGCCGGATTGTGTTCCGTGCCGGAACCCGGGATTGAACCGGGGGCCTTTAGATCTTCAGTCTAACGCTCTCCCAACTGAGCTATTCCGGCTGACGAGGGTTAGGTGCTATTTTTATGCTTTTATTTCTCGGTTTACTTTTTCTATCACTATTCACCAAGCGAAAGCAAAAGTAATACATTTATTCACAGGCTGCTGTATTATAATAAATACATGGAATCGATTCAGTGATTGAAAGTGAATTAAACTGGCGTGACTGTGTGTAAGGCAGACACAGACAGAAATAGCTGACCGAACAGGGATTTTAGCAACCGGTTTTCATTATTTAATATTTAGGTTTTGAGAATACAGTCTTCTCGACGCGACGGTCTCCTGAACTATTTATTATCTTAGGGTTTATCCTCCATTATTTACCATTGTCTGTGTCGTCACTGTTTAGTATCCAAGACTGCTATGAACGGTGTAGGGCGGTACTTGTGTAACCGATTTTGCGGTAAGTTAAACTTGACTTCTATCGTTTCCCCGCTATTTCATGGTCACACAAGCATTTTGGACATACAAAATAAGTGCAAAAAATATCCTGCCAGCCGCCGGATTGTGTTCCGTGCCGGAACCCGGGATTGAACCGGGGGCCTTTAGATCTTCAGTCTAACGCTCTCCCAACTGAGCTATTCCGGCTGACGAGGGTTAGGTGCTATTTTTATGCTTTTATTTCTCGGTTTACTTTTTCTATCACTATTCACCAAGCGAAAGCAAAAGTAATACATTTATTCACAGGCTGCTGTATTATAATAAATACATGGAATCGATTCAGTGATTGAAAGTGAATTAAACTGGCGTGACTGTGTGTAAGGCAGACACAGACAGAAATAGCTGACCGAACAGGGATTTTAGCAACCCGTTTTCATTATTTAATATTTAGGTTTTGAGAATACAGTCTTCTCGACGCGACGGTCTCCTGAACTATTTATTATCTTAGGGTTTATCCTCCATTATTTACCATTGTCTGTGTCGTCACTGTTTAGTATCCAAGACTGCTATGAACGGTGTAGGGCGGTACTTGTGTAACCGATTTTGCGGTTTTGAGTTAAACTTGACTTCTATCGTTTCCCCGCTATTTCATGGTCACACAAGCATTTTGGACATACAAAATAAGTGCAAAAAATATCCTGCCAGCCGCCGGATTGTGTTCCGTGCCGGAACCCGGGATTGAACCCGGGGCCTTTAGATCTTCAGTCTAACGCTCTCCCAACTGAGCTATTCCGGCTGACGAGGGTTAGGTGCTATTTTTATGCTTTTATTTCTCGGTTTACTTTTTCTATCACTATTCACCAAGCGAAAGCAAAAGTAATACATTTATTCACAGGCTGCTGTATTATAATAAATACATGGAATCGATTCAGTGATTGAAAGTGAATTAAACTGGCGTGACTGTGTGTAAGGCAGACACAGACAGAAATAGCTGACCGAACAGGGATTTTAGCAACCCGTTTTCATTATTTAATATTTAGGTTTTGAGAATACAGTCTTCTCGACGCGACGGTCTCCTGAACTATTTATTATCTTAGGGTTTATCCTCCATTATTTACCATTGTCTGTGTCGTCACTGTTTAGTATCCAAGACTGCTATGAACGGTGTAGGGCGGTACTTGTGTAACCGATTTTGCGGTAAGTTAAACTTGACTTCTATCGTTTCCCCGCTATTTCATGGTCACACAAGCATTTTGGACATACAAAATAAGTGCAAAAAATATCCTGCCAGCCGCCGGATTGTGTTCCGTGCCGGAACCCGGGATTGAACCGGGGGCCTTTAGATCTTCAGTCTAACGCTCTCCCAACTGAGCTATTCCGGCTGACGAGGGTTAGGTGCTATTTTTATGCTTTTATTTCTCGGTTTACTTTTTCTATCACTATTCACCAAGCGAAAGCAAAAGTAATGCATTTATTCACAGGCTGCTGTATTATAATAAATACATGGAATCGATTCAGTGATTGAAAGTGAATTAAACTGGCGTGACTGTGTGTAAGGCAGACACAGACAGAAATAGCTGACCGAACAGGGATTTTAGCAACCCGTTTTCATTATTTAATATTTAGGTTTTGAGAATACAGTCTTCTCGACGCGACGGTCTCCTGAACTATTTATTATCTTAGGGTTTATCCTCCATTATTTACCATTGTCTGTGTCGTCACTGTTTAGTATCCAAGACTGCTATGAACGGTGTAGGGCGGTACTTGTGTAACCGATTTTGCGGTTTTGAGTTAAACTTGACTTCTATCGTTTCCCCGCTATTTCATGGTCACACAAGCATTTTGGACATACAAAATAAGTGCAAAAAATATCCTGCCAGCCGCCGGATTGTGTTCCGTGCCGGAACCCGGGATTGAACCGGGGGCCTTTAGATCTTCAGTCTAACGCTCTCCCAACTGAGCTATTCCGGCTGACGAGGGTTGGGTGCTATTTTTATGCTTTTATTTCTCGGTTTACTTTTTCTATCACTATTCACCAAGCGAAAGCAAAAGTAATACATTTATTCACAGGCTGCTGTATTATAATAAATACATGGAATCGATTCAGTGATTGAAAGTGAATTAAACTGGCGTGACTGTGTGTAAGGCAGACACAGACAGAAATAGCTGACCGAACAGGGATTTTAGCAACCGGTTTTCATTATTTAATATTTAGGTTTTGAGAATACAGTCTTCTCGACGCGACGGTCTCCTGAACTATTTATTATCTTAGGGTTTATCCTCCATTATTTACCATTGTCTGTGTCGTCACTGTTTAGTATCCAAGACTGCTATGAACGGTGTAGGGCGGTACTTGTGTAACCGATTTTGCGGTAAGTTAAACTTGACTTCTATCGTTTCCCCGCTATTTCATGGTCACACAAGCATTTTGGACATACAAAATAAGTGCAAAAAATATCCTGCCAGCCGCCGGATTGTGTTCCGTGCCGGAACCCGGGATTGAACCGGGGGCCTTTAGATCTTCAGTCTAACGCTCTCCCAACTGAGCTATTCCGGCTGACGAGGGTTAGGTGCTATTTTTATGCTTTTATTTCTCGGTTTACTTTTTCTATCACTATTCACCAAGCGAAAGCAAAAGTAATACATTTATTCACAGGCTGCTGTATTATAATAAATACATGGAATCGATTCAGTGATTGAAAGTGAATTAAACTGGCGTGACTGTGTGTAAGGCAGACACAGACAGAAATAGCTGACCGAACAGGGATTTTAGCAACCCGTTTTCATTATTTAATATTTAGGTTTTGAGAATACAGTCTTCTCGACGCGACGGTCTCCTGAACTATTTATTATCTTAGGGTTTATCCTCCATTATTTACCATTGTCTGTGTCGTCACTGTTTAGTATCCAAGACTGCTATGAACGGTGTAGGGCGGTACTTGTGTAACCGATTTTGCGGTTTTGAGTTAAACTTGACTTCTATCGTTTCCCCGCTATTTCATGGTCACACAAGCATTTTGGACATACAAAATAAGTGCAAAAAATATCCTGCCAGCCGCCGGATTGTGTTCCGTGCCGGAACCCGGGATTGAACCCGGGGCCTTTAGATCTTCAGTCTAACGCTCTCCCAACTGAGCTATTCCGGCTGACGAGGGTTAGGTGCTATTTTTATGCTTTTATTTCTCGGTTTACTTTTTCTATCACTATTCACCAAGCGAAAGCAAAAGTAATACATTTATTCACAGGCTGCTGTATTATAATAAATACATGGAATCGATTCAGTGATTGAAAGTGAATTAAACTGGCGTGACTGTGTGTAAGGCAGACACAGACAGAAATAGCTGACCGAACAGGGATTTTAGCAACCCGTTTTCATTATTTAATATTTAGGTTTTGAGAATACAGTCTTCTCGACGCGACGGTCTCCTGAACTATTTATTATCTTAGGGTTTATCCTCCATTATTTACCATTGTCTGTGTCGTCACTGTTTAGTATCCAAGACTGCTATGAACGGTGTAGGGCGGTACTTGTGTAACCGATTTTGCGGTAAGTTAAACTTGACTTCTATCGTTTCCCCGCTATTTCATGGTCACACAAGCATTTTGGACATACAAAATAAGTGCAAAAAATATCCTGCCAGCCGCCGGATTGTGTTCCGTGCCGGAACCCGGGATTGAACCGGGGGCCTTTAGATCTTCAGTCTAACGCTCTCCCAACTGAGCTATTCCGGCTGACGAGGGTTAGGTGCTATTTTTATGCTTTTATTTCTCGGTTTACTTTTTCTATCACTTCACCAAGCGAAAGCAAAAGTAATACATTTATTCACAGGCTGCTGTATTATAATAAATACATGGAATCGATTCAGTGATTGAAAGTGAATTAAACTGGCGTGACTGTGTGTAAGGCAGACACAGACAGAAATAGCTGACCGAACAGGGATTTTAGCAACCCGTTTTCATTATTTAATATTTAGGTTTTGAGAATACAGTCTTCTCGACGCGACGGTCTCCTGAACTATTTATTATCTTAGGGTTTATCCTCCATTATTTACCATTGTCTGTGTCGTCACTGTTTAGTATCCAAGACTGCTATGAACGGTGTAGGGCGGTACTTGTGTAACCGATTTTGCGGTAAGTTAAACTTGACTTCTATCGTTTCCCCGCTATTTCATGGTCACACAAGCATTTTGGACATACAAAATAAGTGCAAAAAATATCCTGCCAGCCGCCGGATTGTGTTCCGTGCCGGAACCCGGGATTGAACCGGGGGCCTTTAGATCTTCAGTCTAACGCTCTCCCAACTGAGCTATTCCGGCTGACGAGGGTTAGGTGCTATTTTTATGCTTTTATTTCTCGGTTTACTTTTTCTATCACTATTCACCAAGCGAAAGCAAAAGTAATACATTTATTCACAGGCTGCTGTATTATAATAAATACATGGAATCGATTCAGTGATTGAAAGTGAATTAAACTGGCGTGACTGTGTGTAAGGCAGACACAGACAGAAATAGCTGACCGAACAGGGATTTTAGCAACCCGTTTTCATTATTTAATATTTAGGTTTTGAGAATACAGTCTTCTCGACGCGACGGTCTCCTGAACTATTTATTATCTTAGGGTTTATCCTCCATTATTTACCATTGTCTGTGTCGTCACTGTTTAGTATCCAAGACTGCTATGAACGGTGTAGGGCGGTACTTGTGTAACCGATTTTGCGGTTTTGAGTTAAACTTGACTTCTATCGTTTCCCCGCTATTTCATGGTCACACAAGCATTTTGGACATACAAAATAAGTGCAAAAAATATCCTGCCAGCCGCCGGATTGTGTTCCGTGCCGGAACCCGGGATTGAACCGGGGGCCTTTAGATCTTCAGTCTAACGCTCTCCCAACTGAGCTATTCCGGCTGACGAGGGTTAGGTGCTATTTTTATGCTTTTATTTCTCGGTTTACTTTTTCTATCACTATTCACCAAGCGAAAGCAAAAGTAATACATTTATTCACAGGCTGCTGTATTATAATAAATACATGGAATCGATTCAGTGATTGAAAGTGAATTAAACTGGCGTGACTGTGTGTAAGGCAGACACAGACAGAAATAGCTGACCGAACAGGGATTTTAGCAACCCGTTTTCATTATTTAATATTTAGGTTTTGAGAATACAGTCTTCTCGACGCGACGGTCTCCTGAACTATTTATTATCTTAGGGTTTATCCTCCATTATTTACCATTGTCTGTGTCGTCACTGTTTAGTATCCAAGACTGCTATGAACGGTGTAGGGCGGTACTTGTGTAACCGATTTTGCGGTAAGTTAAACTTGACTTCTATCGTTTCCCCGCTATTTCATGGTCACACAAGCATTTTGGACATACAAAATAAGTGCAAAAAATATCCTGCCAGCCGCCGGATTGTGTTCCGTGCCGGAACCCGGGATTGAACCGGGGGCCTTTAGATCTTCAGTCTAACGCTCTCCCAACTGAGCTATTCCGGCTGACGAGGGTTAGGTGCTATTTTTATGCTTTTATTTCTCGGTTTACTTTTTCTATCACTATTCACCAAGCGAAAGCAAAAGTAATACATTTATTCACAGGCTGCTGTATTATAATAAATACATGGAATCGATTCAGTGATTGAAAGTGAATTAAACTGGCGTGACTGTGTGTAAGGCAGACACAGACAGAAATAGCTGACCGAACAGGGATTTTAGCAACCCGTTTTCATTATTTAATATTTAGGTTTTGAGAATACAGTCTTCTCGACGCGACGGTCTCCTGAACTATTTATTATCTTAGGGTTTATCCTCCATTATTTACCATTGTCTGTGTCGTCACTGTTTAGTATCCAAGACTGCTATGAACGGTGTAGGGCGGTACTTGTGTAACCGATTTTGCGGTAAGTTAAACTTGACTTCTATCGTTTCCCCGCTATTTCATGGTCACACAAGCATTTTGGACATACAAAATAAGTGCAAAAAATATCCTGCCAGCCGCCGGATTGTGTTCCGTGCCGGAACCCGGGATTGAACCGGGGGCCTTTAGATCTTCAGTCTAACGCTCTCCCAACTGAGCTATTCCGGCTGACGAGGGTTAGGTGCTATTTTTATGCTTTTATTTCTCGGTTTACTTTTTCTATCACTATTCACCAAGCGAAAGCAAAAGTAATGCATTTATTCACAGGCTGCTGTATTATAATAAATACATGGAATCGATTCAGTGATTGAAAGTGAATTAAACTGGCGTGACTGTGTGTAAGGCAAACACAGACAGAAATAGCTGACCGAACAGGGATTTTAGCAACCCGTTTTCATTATTTAATATTTAGGTTTTGAGAATACAGTCTTCTCGACGCGACGGTCTCCTGAACTATTTATTATCTTAGGGTTTATCCTCCATTATTTACCATTGTCTGTGTCGTCACTGTTTAGTATCCAAGACTGCTATGAACGGTGTAGGGCGGTACTTGTGTAACCGATTTTGCGGTTTTGAGTTAAACTTGACTTCTATCGTTTCCCCGCTATTTCATGGTCACACAAGCATTTTGGACATACAAAATAAGTGCAAAAAATATCCTGCCAGCCGCCGGATTGTGTTCCGTGCCGGAACCCGGGATTGAACCGGGGGCCTTTAGATCTTCAGTCTAACGCTCTCCCAACTGAGCTATTCCGGCTGACGAGGGTTAGGTGCTATTTTTATGCTTTTATTTCTCGGTTTACTTTTTCTATCACTATTCACCAAGCGAAAGCAAAAGTAATACATTTATTCACAGGCTGCTGTATTATAATAAATACATGGAATCGATTCAGTGATTGAAAGTGAATTAAACTGGCGTGACTGTGTGTAAGGCAGACACAGACAGAAATAGCTGACCGAACAGGGATTTTAGCAACCGGTTTTCATTATTTAATATTTAGGTTTTGAGAATACAGTCTTCTCGACGCGACGGTCTCCTGAACTATTTATTATCTTAGGGTTTATCCTCCATTATTTACCATTGTCTGTGTCGTCACTGTTTAGTATCCAAGACTGCTATGAACGGTGTAGGGCGGTACTTGTGTAACCGATTTTGCGGTAAGTTAAACTTGACTTCTATCGTTTCCCCGCTATTTCATGGTCACACAAGCATTTTGGACATACAAAATAAGTGCAAAAAATATCCTGCCAGCCGCCGGATTGTGTTCCGTGCCGGAACCCGGGATTGAACCGGGGGCCTTTAGATCTTCAGTCTAACGCTCTCCCAACTGAGCTATTCCGGCTGACGAGGGTTAGGTGCTATTTTTATGCTTTTATTTCTCGGTTTACTTTTTCTATCACTATTCACCAAGCGAAAGCAAAAGTAATACATTTATTCACAGGCTGCTGTATTATAATAAATACATGGAATCGATTCAGTGATTGAAAGTGAATTAAACTGGCGTGACTGTGTGTAAGGCAGACACAGACAGAAATAGCTGACCGAACAGGGATTTTAGCAACCCGTTTTCATTATTTAATATTTAGGTTTTGAGAATACAGTCTTCTCGACGCGACGGTCTCCTGAACTATTTATTATCTTAGGGTTTATCCTCCATTATTTACCATTGTCTGTGTCGTCACTGTTTAGTATCCAAGACTGCTATGAACGGTGTAGGGCGGTACTTGTGTAACCGATTTTGCGGTTTTGAGTTAAACTTGACTTCTATCGTTTCCCCGCTATTTCATGGTCACACAAGCATTTTGGACATACAAAATAAGTGCAAAAAATATCCTGCCAGCCGCCGGATTGTGTTCCGTGCCGGAACCCGGGATTGAACCCGGGGCCTTTAGATCTTCAGTCTAACGCTCTCCCAACTGAGCTATTCCGGCTGACGAGGGTTAGGTGCTATTTTTATGCTTTTATTTCTCGGTTTACTTTTTCTATCACTATTCACCAAGCGAAAGCAAAAGTAATACATTTATTCACAGGCTGCTGTATTATAATAAATACATGGAATCGATTCAGTGATTGAAAGTGAATTAAACTGGCGTGACTGTGTGTAAGGCAGACACAGACAGAAATAGCTGACCGAACAGGGATTTTAGCAACCCGTTTTCATTATTTAATATTTAGGTTTTGAGAATACAGTCTTCTCGACGCGACGGTCTCCTGAACTATTTATTATCTTAGGGTTTATCCTCCATTATTTACCATTGTCTGTGTCGTCACTGTTTAGTATCCAAGACTGCTATGAACGGTGTAGGGCGGTACTTGTGTAACCGATTTTGCGGTAAGTTAAACTTGACTTCTATCGTTTCCCCGCTATTTCATGGTCACACAAGCATTTTGGACATACAAAATAAGTGCAAAAAATATCCTGCCAGCCGCCGGATTGTGTTCCGTGCCGGAACCCGGGATTGAACCGGGGGCCTTTAGATCTTCAGTCTAACGCTCTCCCAACTGAGCTATTCCGGCTGACGAGGGTTAGGTGCTATTTTTATGCTTTTATTTCTCGGTTTACTTTTTCTATCACTATTCACCAAGCGAAAGCAAAAGTAATGCATTTATTCACAGGCTGCTGTATTATAATAAATACATGGAATCGATTCAGTGATTGAAAGTGAATTAAACTGGCGTGACTGTGTGTAAGGCAGACACAGACAGAAATAGCTGACCGAACAGGGATTTTAGCAACCCGTTTTCATTATTTAATATTTAGGTTTTGAGAATACAGTCTTCTCGACGCGACGGTCTCCTGAACTATTTATTATCTTAGGGTTTATCCTCCATTATTTACCATTGTCTGTGTCGTCACTGTTTAGTATCCAAGACTGCTATGAACGGTGTAGGGCGGTACTTGTGTAACCGATTTTGCGGTTTTGAGTTAAACTTGACTTCTATCGTTTCCCCGCTATTTCATGGTCACACAAGCATTTTGGACATACAAAATAAGTGCAAAAAATATCCTGCCAGCCGCCGGATTGTGTTCCGTGCCGGAACCCGGGATTGAACCGGGGGCCTTTAGATCTTCAGTCTAACGCTCTCCCAACTGAGCTATTCCGGCTGACGAGGGTTGGGTGCTATTTTTATGCTTTTATTTCTCGGTTTACTTTTTCTATCACTATTCACCAAGCGAAAGCAAAAGTAATACATTTATTCACAGGCTGCTGTATTATAATAAATACATGGAATCGATTCAGTGATTGAAAGTGAATTAAACTGGCGTGACTGTGTGTAAGGCAGACACAGACAGAAATAGCTGACCGAACAGGGATTTTAGCAACCCGTTTTCATTATTTAATATTTAGGTTTTGAGAATACAGTCTTCTCGACGCGACGGTCTCCTGAACTATTTATTATCTTAGGGTTTATCCTCCATTATTTACCATTGTCTGTGTCGTCACTGTTTAGTATCCAAGACTGCTATGAACGGTGTAGGGCGGTACTTGTGTAACCGATTTTGCGGTAAGTTAAACTTGACTTCTATCGTTTCCCCGCTATTTCATGGTCACACAAGCATTTTGGACATACAAAATAAGTGCAAAAAATATCCTGCCAGCCGCCGGATTGTGTTCCGTGCCGGAACCCGGGATTGAACCGGGGGCCTTTAGATCTTCAGTCTAACGCTCTCCCAACTGAGCTATTCCGGCTGACGAGGGTTAGGTGCTATTTTTATGCTTTTATTTCTCGGTTTACTTTTTCTATCACTATTCACCAAGCGAAAGCAAAAGTAATACATTTATTCACAGGCTGCTGTATTATAATAAATACATGGAATCGATTCAGTGATTGAAAGTGAATTAAACTGGCGTGACTGTGTGTAAGGCAGACACAGACAGAAATAGCTGACCGAACAGGGATTTTAGCAACCCGTTTTCATTATTTAATATTTAGGTTTTGAGAATACAGTCTTCTCGACGCGACGGTCTCCTGAACTATTTATTATCTTAGGGTTTATCCTCCATTATTTACCATTGTCTGTGTCGTCACTGTTTAGTATCCAAGACTGCTATGAACGGTGTAGGGCGGTACTTGTGTAACCGATTTTGCGGTTTTGAGTTAAACTTGACTTCTATCGTTTCCCCGCTATTTCATGGTCACACAAGCATTTTGGACATACAAAATAAGTGCAAAAAATATCCTGCCAGCCGCCGGATTGTGTTCCGTGCCGGAACCCGGGATTGAACCCGGGGCCTTTAGATCTTCAGTCTAACGCTCTCCCAACTGAGCTATTCCGGCTGACGAGGGTTAGGTGCTATTTTTATGCTTTTATTTCTCGGTTTACTTTTTCTATCACTATTCACCAAGCGAAAGCAAAAGTAATACATTTATTCACAGGCTGCTGTATTATAATAAATACATGGAATCGATTCAGTGATTGAAAGTGAATTAAACTGGCGTGACTGTGTGTAAGGCAGACACAGACAGAAATAGCTGACCGAACAGGGATTTTAGCAACCCGTTTTCATTATTTAATATTTAGGTTTTGAGAATACAGTCTTCTCGACGCGACGGTCTCCTGAACTATTTATTATCTTAGGGTTTATCCTCCATTATTTACCATTGTCTGTGTCGTCACTGTTTAGTATCCAAGACTGCTATGAACGGTGTAGGGCGGTACTTGTGTAACCGATTTTGCGGTAAGTTAAACTTGACTTCTATCGTTTCCCCGCTATTTCATGGTCACACAAGCATTTTGGACATACAAAATAAGTGCAAAAAATATCCTGCCAGCCGCCGGATTGTGTTCCGTGCCGGAACCCGGGATTGAACCGGGGGCCTTTAGATCTTCAGTCTAACGCTCTCCCAACTGAGCTATTCCGGCTGACGAGGGTTAGGTGCTATTTTTATGCTTTTATTTCTCGGTTTACTTTTTCTATCACTTCACCAAGCGAAAGCAAAAGTAATACATTTATTCACAGGCTGCTGTATTATAATAAATACATGGAATCGATTCAGTGATTGAAAGTGAATTAAACTGGCGTGACTGTGTGTAAGGCAGACACAGACAGAAATAGCTGACCGAACAGGGATTTTAGCAACCCGTTTTCATTATTTAATATTTAGGTTTTGAGAATACAGTCTTCTCGACGCGACGGTCTCCTGAACTATTTATTATCTTAGGGTTTATCCTCCATTATTTACCATTGTCTGTGTCGTCACTGTTTAGTATCCAAGACTGCTATGAACGGTGTAGGGCGGTACTTGTGTAACCGATTTTGCGGTTTTGAGTTAAACTTGACTTCTATCGTTTCCCCGCTATTTCATGGTCACACAAGCATTTTGGACATACAAAATAAGTGCAAAAAATATCCTGCCAGCCGCCGGATTGTGTTCCGTGCCGGAACCCGGGATTGAACCGGGGGCCTTTAGATCTTCAGTCTAACGCTCTCCCAACTGAGCTATTCCGGCTGACGAGGGTTAGGTGCTATTTTTATGCTTTTATTTCTCGGTTTACTTTTTCTATCACTATTCACCAAGCGAAAGCAAAAGTAATACATTTATTCACAGGCTTCTGTATTATAATAAATACATGGAATCGATTCAGTGATTGAAAGTGAATTAAACTGGCGTGACTGTGTGTAAGGCAGACACAGACAGAAATAGCTGACCGAACAGGGATTTTAGCAACCCGTTTTCATTATTTAATATTTAGGTTTTGAGAATACAGTCTTCTCGACGCGACGGTCTCCTGAACTATTTATTATCTTAGGGTTTATCCTCCATTATTTACCATTGTCTGTGTCGTCACTGTTTAGTATCCAAGACTGCTATGAACGGTGTAGGGCGGTACTTGTGTAACCGATTTTGCGGTTTTGAGTTAAACTTGACTTCTATCGTTTCCCCGCTATTTCATGGTCACACAAGCATTTTGGACATACAAAATAAGTGCAAAAAATATCCTACCAGCCGCCGGATTGTGTTCCGTGCCGGAACCCGGGATTGAACCGGGGGCCTTTAGATCTTCAGTCTAACGCTCTCCCAACTGAGCTATTCCGGCTGACGAGGGTTAGGTGCTATTTTTATGCTTTTATTTCTCGGTTTACTTTTTCTATCACTATTCACCAAGCGAAAGCAAAAGTAATACATTTATTCACAGGCTGCTGTATTATAATAAATACATGGAATCGATTCAGTGATTGAAAGTGAATTAAACTGGCGTGACTGTGTGTAAGGCAGACACAGACAGAAATAGCTGACCGAACAGGGATTTTAGCAACCCGTTTTCATTATTTAATATTTAGGTTTTGAGAATAGTCTTCTCGACGCGACGGTCTCCTGAACTATTTATTATCTTAGGGTTTATCCTCCATTATTTACCATTGTCTGTGTCGTCACTGTTTAGTATCCAAGACTGCTATGAACGGTGTAGGGCGGTACTTGTGTAACCGATTTTGCGGTTTTGAGTTAAACTTGACTTCTATCGTTTCCCCGCTATTTCATGGTCACACAAGCATTTTGGACATACAAAATAAGTGCAAAAAATATCCTGCCAGCCGCCGGATTGTGTTCCGTGCCGGAACCCGGGATTGAACCGGGGGCCTTTAGATCTTCAGTCTAACGCTCTCCCAACTGAGCTATTCCGGCTGACGAGGGTTAGGTGCTATTTTTATGCTTTTATTTCTCGGTTTACTTTTTCTATCACTATTCACCAAGCGAAAGCAAAAGTAATACATTTATTCACAGGCTGCTGTATTATAATAAATACATGGAATCGATTCAGTGATTGAAAGTGAATTAAACTGGCGTGACTGTGTGTAAGGCAGACACAGACAGAAATAGCTGACCGAACAGGGATTTTAGCAACCCGTTTTCATTATTTAATATTTAGGTTTTGAGAATACAGTCTTCTCGACGCGACGGTCTCCTGAACTATTTATTATCTTAGGGTTTATCCTCCATTATTTACCATTGTCTGTGTCGTCACTGTTTAGTATCCAAGACTGCTATGAACGGTGTAGGGCGGTACTTGTGTAACCGATTTTGCGGTAAGTTAAACTTGACTTCTATCGTTTCCCCGCTATTTCATGGTCACACAAGCATTTTGGACATACAAAATAAGTGCAAAAAATATCCTGCCAGCCGCCGGATTGTGTTCCGTGCCGGAACCCGGGATTGAACCGGGGGCCTTTAGATCTTCAGTCTAACGCTCTCCCAACTGAGCTATTCCGGCTGACGAGGGTTAGGTGCTATTTTTATGCTTTTATTTCTCGGTTTACTTTTTCTATCACTATTCACCAAGCGAAAGCAAAAGTAATACATTTATTCACAGGCTGCTGTATTATAATAAATACATGGAATCGATTCAGTGATTGAAAGTGAATTAAACTGGCGTGACTGTGTGTAAGGCAGACACAGACAGAAATAGCTGACCGAACAGGGATTTTAGCAACCCGTTTTCATTATTTAATATTTAGGTTTTGAGAATACAGTCTTCTCGACGCGACGGTCTCCTGAACTATTTATTATCTTAGGGTTTATCCTCCATTATTTACCATTGTCTGTGTCGTCACTGTTTAGTATCCAAGACTGCTATGAACGGTGTAGGGCGGTACTTGTGTAACCGATTTTGCGGTTTTGAGTTAAACTTGACTTCTATCGTTTCCCCGCTATTTCATGGTCACACAAGCATTTTGGACATACAAAATAAGTGCAAAAAATATCCTGCCAGCCGCCGGATTGTGTTCCGTGCCGGAACCCGGGATTGAACCGGGGGCCTTTAGATCTTCAGTCTAACGCTCTCCCAACTGAGCTATTCCGGCTGACGAGGGTTAGGTGCTATTTTTATGCTTTTATTTCTCGGTTTACTTTTTCTATCACTATTCACCAAGCGAAAGCAAAAGTAATACATTTATTCACAGGCTGCTGTATTATAATAAATACATGGAATCGATTCAGTGATTGAAAGTGAATTAAACTGGCGTGACTGTGTGTAAGGCAGACACAGACAGAAATAGCTGACCGAACAGGGATTTTAGCAACCCGTTTTCATTATTTAATATTTAGGTTTTGAGAATACAGTCTTCTCGACGCGACGGTCTCCTGAACTATTTATTATCTTAGGGTTTATCCTCCATTATTTACCATTGTCTGTGTCGTCACTGTTTAGTATCCAAGACTGCTATGAACGGTGTAGGGCGGTACTTGTGTAACCGATTTTGCGGTTTTGAGTTAAACTTGACTTCTATCGTTTCCCCGCTATTTCATGGTCACACAAGCATTTTGGACATACAAAATAAGTGCAAAAAATATCCTGCCAGCCGCCGGATTGTGTTCCGTGCCGGAACCCGGGATTGAACCGGGGGCCTTTAGATCTTCAGTCTAACGCTCTCCCAACTGAGCTATTCCGGCTGACGAGGGTTAGGTGCTATTTTTATGCTTTTATTTCTCGGTTTACTTTTTCTATCACTATTCACCAAGCGAAAGCAAAAGTAATACATTTATTCACAGGCTGCTGTATTATAATAAATACATGGAATCGATTCAGTGATTGAAAGTGAATTAAACTGGCGTGACTGTGTGTAAGGCAGACACAGACAGAAATAGCTGACCGAACAGGGATTTTAGCAACCCGTTTTCATTATTTAATATTTAGGTTTTGAGAATACAGTCTTCTCGACGCGACGGTCTCCTGAACTATTTATTATCTTAGGGTTTATCCTCCATTATTTACCATTGTCTGTGTCGTCACTGTTTAGTATCCAAGACTGCTATGAACGGTGTAGGGCGGTACTTGTGTAACCGATTTTGCGGTTTTGAGTTAAACTTGACTTCTATCGTTTCCCCGCTATTTCATGGTCACACAAGCATTTTGGACATACAAAATAAGTGCAAAAAATATCCTGCCAGCCGCCGGATTGTGTTCCGTGCCGGAACCCGGGATTGAACCGGGGGCCTTTAGATCTTCAGTCTAACGCTCTCCCAACTGAGCTATTCCGGCTGACGAGGGTTAGGTGCTATTTTTATGCTTTTATTTCTCGGTTTACTTTTTCTATCACTATTCACCAAGCGAAAGCAAAAGTAATACATTTATTCACAGGCTGCTGTATTATAATAAATACATGGAATCGATTCAGTGATTGAAAGTGAATTAAACTGGCGTGACTGTGTGTAAGGCAGACACAGACAGAAATAGCTGACCGAACAGGGATTTTAGCAACCCGTTTTCATTATTTAATATTTAGGTTTTGAGAATACAGTCTTCTCGACGCGACGGTCTCCTGAACTATTTATTATCTTAGGGTTTATCCTCCATTATTTACCATTGTCTGTGTCGTCACTGTTTAGTATCCAAGACTGCTATGAACGGTGTAGGGCGGTACTTGTGTAACCGATTTTGCGGTTTTGAGTTAAACTTGACTTCTATCGTTTCCCCGCTATTTCATGGTCACACAAGCATTTTGGACATACAAAATAAGTGCAAAAAATATCCTGCCAGCCGCCGGATTGTGTTCCGTGCCGGAACCCGGGATTGAACCGGGGGCCTTTAGATCTTCAGTCTAACGCTCTCCCAACTGAGCTATTCCGGCTGACGAGGGTTAGGTGCTATTTTTATGCTTTTATTTCTCGGTTTACTTTTTCTATCACTATTCACCAAGCGAAAGCAAAAGTAATACATTTATTCACAGGCTGCTGTATTATAATAAATACATGGAATCGATTCAGTGATTGAAAGTGAATTAAACTGGCGTGACTGTGTGTAAGGCAGACACAGACAGAAATAGCTGACCGAACAGGGATTTTAGCAACCCGTTTTCATTATTTAATATTTAGGTTTTGAGAATACAGTCTTCTCGACGCGACGGTCTCCTGAACTATTTATTATCTTAGGGTTTATCCTCCATTATTTACCATTGTCTGTGTCGTCACTGTTTAGTATCCAAGACTGCTATGAACGGTGTAGGGCGGTACTTGTGTAACCGATTTTGCGGTAAGTTAAACTTGACTTCTATCGTTTCCCCGCTATTTCATGGTCACACAAGCATTTTGGACATACAAAATAAGTGCAAAAAATATCCTGCCAGCCGCCGGATTGTGTTCCGTGCCGGAACCCGGGATTGAACCGGGGGCCTTTAGATCTTCAGTCTAACGCTCTCCCAACTGAGCTATTCCGGCTGACGAGGGTTAGGTGCTATTTTTATGCTTTTATTTCTCGGTTTACTTTTTCTATCACTATTCACCAAGCGAAAGCAAAAGTAATACATTTATTCACAGGCTGCTGTATTATAATAAATACATGGAATCGATTCAGTGATTGAAAGTGAATTAAACTGGCGTGACTGTGTGTAAGGCAGACACAGACAGAAATAGCTGACCGAACAGGGATTTTAGCAACCCGTTTTCATTATTTAATATTTAGGTTTTGAGAATACAGTCTTCTCGACGCGACGGTCTCCTGAACTATTTATTATCTTAGGGTTTATCCTCCATTATTTACCATTGTCTGTGTCGTCACTGTTTAGTATCCAAGACTGCTATGAACGGTGTAGGGCGGTACTTGTGTAACCGATTTTGCGGTAAGTTAAACTTGACTTCTATCGTTTCCCCGCTATTTCATGGTCACACAAGCATTTTGGACATACAAAATAAGTGCAAAAAATATCCTGCCAGCCGCCGGATTGTGTTCCGTGCCGGAACCCGGGATTGAACCGGGGGCCTTTAGATCTTCAGTCTAACGCTCTCCCAACTGAGCTATTCCGGCTGACGAGGGTTAGGTGCTATTTTTATGCTTTTATTTCTCGGTTTACTTTTTCTATCACTATTCACCAAGCGAAAGCAAAAGTAATACATTTATTCACAGGCTGCTGTATTATAATAAATACATGGAATCGATTCAGTGATTGAAAGTGAATTAAACTGGCGTGACTGTGTGTAAGGCAGACACAGACAGAAATAGCTGACCGAACAGGGATTTTAGCAACCCGTTTTCATTATTTAATATTTAGGTTTTGAGAATACAGTCTTCTCGACGCGACGGTCTCCTGAACTATTTATTATCTTAGGGTTTATCCTCCATTATTTACCATTGTCTGTGTCGTCACTGTTTAGTATCCAAGACTGCTATGAACGGTGTAGGGCGGTACTTGTGTAACCGATTTTGCGGTAAGTTAAACTTGACTTCTATCGTTTCCCCGCTATTTCATGGTCACACAAGCATTTTGGACATACAAAATAAGTGCAAAAAATATCCTGCCAGCCGCCGGATTGTGTTCCGTGCCGGAACCCGGGATTGAACCGGGGGCCTTTAGATCTTCAGTCTAACGCTCTCCCAACTGAGCTATTCCGGCTGACGAGGGTTAGGTGCTATTTTTATGCTTTTATTTCTCGGTTTACTTTTTCTATCACTATTCACCAAGCGAAAGCAAAAGTAATACATTTATTCACAGGCTGCTGTATTATAATAAATACATGGAATCGATTCAGTGATTGAAAGTGAATTAAACTGGCGTGACTGTGTGTAAGGCAGACACAGACAGAAATAGCTGACCGAACAGGGATTTTAGCAACCCGTTTTCATTATTTAATATTTAGGTTTTGAGAATACAGTCTTCTCGACGCGACGGTCTCCTGAACTATTTATTATCTTAGGGTTTATCCTCCATTATTTACCATTGTCTGTGTCGTCACTGTTTAGTATCCAAGACTGCTATGAACGGTGTAGGGCGGTACTTGTGTAACCGATTTTGCGGTAAGTTAAACTTGACTTCTATCGTTTCCCCGCTATTTCATGGTCACACAAGCATTTTGGACATACAAAATAAGTGCAAAAAATATCCTGCCAGCCGCCGGATTGTGTTCCGTGCCGGAACCCGGGATTGAACCGGGGGCCTTTAGATCTTCAGTCTAACGCTCTCCCAACTGAGCTATTCCGGCTGACGAGGGTTAGGTGCTATTTTTATGCTTTTATTTCTCGGTTTACTTTTTCTATCACTATTCACCAAGCGAAAGCAAAAGTAATACATTTATTCACAGGCTGCTGTATTATAATAAATACATGGAATCGATTCAGTGATTGAAAGTGAATTAAACTGGCGTGACTGTGTGTAAGGCAGACACAGACAGAAATAGCTGACCGAACAGGGATTTTAGCAACCCGTTTTCATTATTTAATATTTAGGTTTTGAGAATACAGTCTTCTCGACGCGACGGTCTCCTGAACTATTTATTATCTTAGGGTTTATCCTCCATTATTTACCATTGTCTGTGTCGTCACTGTTTAGTATCCAAGACTGCTATGAACGGTGTAGGGCGGTACTTGTGTAACCGATTTTGCGGTAAGTTAAACTTGACTTCTATCGTTTCCCCGCTATTTCATGGTCACACAAGCATTTTGGACATACAAAATAAGTGCAAAAAATATCCTGCCAGCCGCCGGATTGTGTTCCGTGCCGGAACCCGGGATTGAACCGGGGGCCTTTAGATCTTCAGTCTAACGCTCTCCCAACTGAGCTATTCCGGCTGACGAGGGTTAGGTGCTATTTTTATGCTTTTATTTCTCGGTTTACTTTTTCTATCACTATTCACCAAGCGAAAGCAAAAGTAATACATTTATTCACAGGCTGCTGTATTATAATAAATACATGGAATCGATTCAGTGATTGAAAGTGAATTAAACTGGCGTGACTGTGTGTAAGGCAGACACAGACAGAAATAGCTGACCGAACAGGGATTTTAGCAACCCGTTTTCATTATTTAATATTTAGGTTTTGAGAATACAGTCTTCTCGACGCGACGGTCTCCTGAACTATTTATTATCTTAGGGTTTATCCTCCATTATTTACCATTGTCTGTGTCGTCACTGTTTAGTATCCAAGACTGCTATGAACGGTGTAGGGCGGTACTTGTGTAACCGATTTTGCGGTAAGTTAAACTTGACTTCTATCGTTTCCCCGCTATTTCATGGTCACACAAGCATTTTGGACATACAAAATAAGTGCAAAAAATATCCTGCCAGCCGCCGGATTGTGTTCCGTGCCGGAACCCGGGATTGAACCGGGGGCCTTTAGATCTTCAGTCTAACGCTCTCCCAACTGAGCTATTCCGGCTGACGAGGGTTAGGTGCTATTTTTATGCTTTTATTTCTCGGTTTACTTTTTCTATCACTATTCACCAAGCGAAAGCAAAAGTAATACATTTATTCACAGGCTGCTGTATTATAATAAATACATGGAATCGATTCAGTGATTGAAAGTGAATTAAACTGGCGTGACTGTGTGTAAGGCAGACACAGACAGAAATAGCTGACCGAACAGGGATTTTAGCAACCCGTTTTCATTATTTAATATTTAGGTTTTGAGAATACAGTCTTCTCGACGCGACGGTCTCCTGAACTATTTATTATCTTAGGGTTTATCCTCCATTATTTACCATTGTCTGTGTCGTCACTGTTTAGTATCCAAGACTGCTATGAACGGTGTAGGGCGGTACTTGTGTAACCGATTTTGCGGTTTTGAGTTAAACTTGACTTCTATCGTTTCCCCGCTATTTCATGGTCACACAAGCATTTTGGACATACAAAATAAGTGTAAAAAATATCCTGCCAGCCGCCGGATTGTGTTCCGTGCCGGAACCCGGGATTGAACCGGGGGCCTTTAGATCTTCAGTCTAACGCTCTCCCAACTGAGCTATTCCGGCTGACGAGGGTTAGGTGCTATTTTTATGCTTTTATTTCTCGGTTTACTTTTTCTATCACTATTCACCAAGCGAAAGCAAAAGTAATACATTTATTCACAGGCTGCTGTATTATAATAAATACATGGAATCGATTCAGTGATTGAAAGTGAATTAAACTGGCGTGACTGTGTGTAAGGCAGACACAGACAGAAATAGCTGACCGAACAGGGATTTTAGCAACCCGTTTTCATTATTTAATATTTAGGTTTTGAGAATACAGTCTTCTCGACGCGACGGTCTCCTGAACTATTTATTATCTTAGGGTTTATCCTCCATTATTTACCATTGTCTGTGTCGTCACTGTTTAGTATCCAAGACTGCTATGAACGGTGTAGGGCGGTACTTGTGTAACCGATTTTGCGGTAAGTTAAACTTGACTTCTATCGTTTCCCCGCTATTTCATGGTCACACAAGCATTTTGGACATACAAAATAAGTGCAAAAAATATCCTGCCAGCCGCCGGATTGTGTTCCGTGCCGGAACCCGGGATTGAACCGGGGGCCTTTAGATCTTCAGTCTAACGCTCTCCCAACTGAGCTATTCCGGCTGACGAGGGTTAGGTGCTATTTTTATGCTTTTATTTCTCGGTTTACTTTTTCTATCACTATTCACCAAGCGAAAGCAAAAGTAATACATTTATTCACAGGCTGCTGTATTATAATAAATACATGGAATCGATTCAGTGATTGAAAGTGAATTAAACTGGCGTGACTGTGTGTAAGGCAGACACAGACAGAAATAGCTGACCGAACAGGGATTTTAGCAACCCGTTTTCATTATTTAATATTTAGGTTTTGAGAATACAGTCTTCTCGACGCGACGGTCTCCTGAACTATTTATTATCTTAGGGTTTATCCTCCATTATTTACCATTGTCTGTGTCGTCACTGTTTAGTATCCAAGACTGCTATGAACGGTGTAGGGCGGTACTTGTGTAACCGATTTTGCGGTAAGTTAAACTTGACTTCTATCGTTTCCCCGCTATTTCATGGTCACACAAGCATTTTGGACATACAAAATAAGTGCAAAAAATATCCTGCCAGCCGCCGGATTGTGTTCCGTGCCGGAACCCGGGATTGAACCGGGGGCCTTTAGATCTTCAGTCTAACGCTCTCCCAACTGAGCTATTCCGGCTGACGAGGGTTAGGTGCTATTTTTATGCTTTTATTTCTCGGTTTACTTTTTCTATCACTATTCACCAAGCGAAAGCAAAAGTAATACATTTATTCACAGGCTGCTGTATTATAATAAATACATGGAATCGATTCAGTGATTGAAAGTGAATTAAACTGGCGTGACTGTGTGTAAGGCAGACACAGACAGAAATAGCTGACCGAACAGGGATTTTAGCAACCCGTTTTCATTATTTAATATTTAGGTTTTGAGAATACAGTCTTCTCGACGCGACGGTCTCCTGAACTATTTATTATCTTAGGGTTTATCCTCCATTATTTACCATTGTCTGTGTCGTCACTGTTTAGTATCCAAGACTGCTATGAACGGTGTAGGGCGGTACTTGTGTAACCGATTTTGCGGTTTTGAGTTAAACTTGACTTCTATCGTTTCCCCGCTATTTCATGGTCACACAAGCATTTTGGACATACAAAATAAGTGTAAAAAATATCCTGCCAGCCGCCGGATTGTGTTCCGTGCCGGAACCCGGGATTGAACCGGGGGCCTTTAGATCTTCAGTCTAACGCTCTCCCAACTGAGCTATTCCGGCTGACGAGGGTTAGGTGCTATTTTTATGCTTTTATTTCTCGGTTTACTTTTTCTATCACTATTCACCAAGCGAAAGCAAAAGTAATACATTTATTCACAGGCTGCTGTATTATAATAAATACATGGAATCGATTCAGTGATTGAAAGTGAATTAAACTGGCGTGACTGTGTGTAAGGCAGACACAGACAGAAATAGCTGACCGAACAGGGATTTTAGCAACCCGTTTTCATTATTTAATATTTAGGTTTTGAGAATACAGTCTTCTCGACGCGACGGTCTCCTGAACTATTTATTATCTTAGGGTTTATCCTCCATTATTTACCATTGTCTGTGTCGTCACTGTTTAGTATCCAAGACTGCTATGAACGGTGTAGGGCGGTACTTGTGTAACCGATTTTGCGGTAAGTTAAACTTGACTTCTATCGTTTCCCCGCTATTTCATGGTCACACAAGCATTTTGGACATACAAAATAAGTGCAAAAAATATCCTGCCAGCCGCCGGATTGTGTTCCGTGCCGGAACCCGGGATTGAACCGGGGGCCTTTAGATCTTCAGTCTAACGCTCTCCCAACTGAGCTATTCCGGCTGACGAGGGTTAGGTGCTATTTTTATGCTTTTATTTCTCGGTTTACTTTTTCTATCACTATTCACAAAGCGAAAGCAAAAGTAATACATTTATTCACAGGCTGCTGTATTATAATAAATACATGGAATCGATTCAGTGATTGAAAGTGAATTAAACTGGCGTGACTGTGTGTAAGGCAGACACAGACAGAAATAGCTGACCGAACAGGGATTTTAGCAACCCGTTTTCATTATTTAATATTTAGGTTTTGAGAATACAGTCTTCTCGACGCGACGGTCTCCTGAACTATTTATTATCTTAGGGTTTATCCTCCATTATTTACCATTGTCTGTGTCGTCACTGTTTAGTATCCAAGACTGCTATGAACGGTGTAGGGCGGTACTTGTGTAACCGATTTTGCGGTAAGTTAAACTTGACTTCTATCGTTTCCCCGCTATTTCATGGTCACACAAGCATTTTGGACATACAAAATAAGTGCAAAAAATATCCTGCCAGCCGCCGGATTGTGTTCCGTGCCGGAACCCGGGATTGAACCGGGGGCCTTTAGATCTTCAGTCTAACGCTCTCCCAACTGAGCTATTCCGGCTGACGAGGGTTAGGTGCTATTTTTATGCTTTTATTTCTCGGTTTACTTTTTCTATCACTATTCACCAAGCGAAAGCAAAAGTAATACATTTATTCACAGGCTGCTGTATTATAATAAATACATGGAATCGATTCAGTGATTGAAAGTGAATTAAACTGGCGTGACTGTGTGTAAGGCAGACACAGACAGAAATAGCTGACCGAACAGGGATTTTAGCAACCCGTTTTCATTATTTAATATTTAGGTTTTGAGAATACAGTCTTCTCGACGCGACGGTCTCCTGAACTATTTATTATCTTAGGGTTTATCCTCCATTATTTACCATTGTCTGTGTCGTCACTGTTTAGTATCCAAGACTGCTATGAACGGTGTAGGGCGGTACTTGTGTAACCGATTTTGCGGTTTTGAGTTAAACTTGACTTCTATCGTTTCCCCGCTATTTCATGGTCACACAAGCATTTTGGACATACAAAATAAGTGTAAAAAATATCCTGCCAGCCGCCGGATTGTGTTCCGTGCCGGAACCCGGGATTGAACCGGGGGCCTTTAGATCTTCAGTCTAACGCTCTCCCAACTGAGCTATTCCGGCTGACGAGGGTTAGGTGCTATTTTTATGCTTTTATTTCTCGGTTTACTTTTTCTATCACTATTCACCAAGCGAAAGCAAAAGTAATACATTTATTCACAGGCTGCTGTATTATAATAAATACATGGAATCGATTCAGTGATTGAAAGTGAATTAAACTGGCGTGACTGTGTGTAAGGCAGACACAGACAGAAATAGCTGACCGAACAGGGATTTTAGCAACCCGTTTTCATTATTTAATATTTAGGTTTTGAGAATACAGTCTTCTCGACGCGACGGTCTCCTGAACTATTTATTATCTTAGGGTTTATCCTCCATTATTTACCATTGTCTGTGTCGTCACTGTTTAGTATCCAAGACTGCTATGAACGGTGTAGGGCGGTACTTGTGTAACCGATTTTGCGGTAAGTTAAACTTGACTTCTTTCGTTTCCCCGCTATTTCATGGTCACACAAGCATTTTGGACATACAAAATAAGTGCAAAAAATATCCTGCCAGCCGCCGGATTGTGTTCCGTGCCGGAACCCGGGATTGAACCGGGGGCCTTTAGATCTTCAGTCTAACGCTCTCCCAACTGAGCTATTCCGGCTGACGAGGGTTAGGTGCTATTTTTATGCTTTTATTTCTCGGTTTACTTTTTCTATCACTATTCACCAAGCGAAAGCAAAAGTAATACATTTATTCACAGGCTGCTGTATTATAATAAATACATGGAATCGATTCAGTGATTGAAAGTGAATTAAACTGGCGTGACTGTGTGTAAGGCAGACACAGACAGAAATAGCTGACCGAACAGGGATTTTAGCAACCCGTTTTCATTATTTAATATTTAGGTTTTGAGAATACAGTCTTCTCGACGCGACGGTCTCCTGAACTATTTATTATCTTAGGGTTTATCCTCCATTATTTACCATTGTCTGTGTCGTCACTGTTTAGTATCCAAGACTGCTATGAACGGTGTAGGGCGGTACTTGTGTAACCGATTTTGCGGTAAGTTAAACTTGACTTCTATCGTTTCCCCGCTATTTCATGGTCACACAAGCATTTTGGACATACAAAATAAGTGCAAAAAATATCCTGCCAGCCGCCGGATTGTGTTCCGTGCCGGAACCCGGGATTGAACCGGGGGCCTTTAGATCTTCAGTCTAACGCTCTCCCAACTGAGCTATTCCGGCTGACGAGGGTTAGGTGCTATTTTTATGCTTTTATTTCTCGGTTTACTTTTTCTATCACTATTCACCAAGCGAAAGCAAAAGTAATACATTTATTCACAGGCTGCTGTATTATAATAAATACATGGAATCGATTCAGTGATTGAAAGTGAATTAAACTGGCGTGACTGTGTGTAAGGCAGACACAGACAGAAATAGCTGACCGAACAGGGATTTTAGCAACCCGTTTTCATTATTTAATATTTAGGTTTTGAGAATACAGTCTTCTCGACGCGACGGTCTCCTGAACTATTTATTATCTTAGGGTTTATCCTCCATTATTTACCATTGTCTGTGTCGTCACTGTTTAGTATCCAAGACTGCTATGAACGGTGTAGGGCGGTACTTGTGTAACCGATTTTGCGGTAAGTTAAACTTGACTTCTATCGTTTCCCCGCTATTTCATGGTCACACAAGCATTTTGGACATACAAAATAAGTGCAAAAAATATCCTGCCAGCCGCCGGATTGTGTTCCGTGCCGGAACCCGGGATTGAACCGGGGGCCTTTAGATCTTCAGTCTAACGCTCTCCCAACTGAGCTATTCCGGCTGACGAGGGTTAGGTGCTATTTTTATGCTTTTATTTCTCGGTTTACTTTTTCTATCACTATTCACCAAGCGAAAGCAAAAGTAATACATTTATTCACAGGCTGCTGTATTATAATAAATACATGGAATCGATTCAGTGATTGAAAGTGAATTAAACTGGCGTGACTGTGTGTAAGGCAGACACAGACAGAAATAGCTGACCGAACAGGGATTTTAGCAACCCGTTTTCATTATTTAATATTTAGGTTTTGAGAATACAGTCTTCTCGACGCGACGGTCTCCTGAACTATTTATTATCTTAGGGTTTATCCTCCATTATTTACCATTGTCTGTGTCGTCACTGTTTAGTATCCAAGACTGCTATGAACGGTGTAGGGCGGTACTTGTGTAACCGATTTTGCGGTAAGTTAAACTTGACTTCTATCGTTTCCCCGCTATTTCATGGTCACACAAGCATTTTGGACATACAAAATAAGTGCAAAAAATATCCTGCCAGCCGCCGGATTGTGTTCCGTGCCGGAACCCGGGATTGAACCGGGGGCCTTTAGATCTTCAGTCTAACGCTCTCCCAACTGAGCTATTCCGGCTGACGAGGGTTAGGTGCTATTTTTATGCTTTTATTTCTCGGTTTACTTTTTCTATCACTATTCACCAAGCGAAAGCAAAAGTAATACATTTATTCACAGGCTGCTGTATTATAATAAATACATGGAATCGATTCAGTGATTGAAAGTGAATTAAACTGGCGTGACTGTGTGTAAGGCAGACACAGACAGAAATAGCTGACCGAACAGGGATTTTAGCAACCCGTTTTCATTATTTAATATTTAGGTTTTGAGAATACAGTCTTCTCGACGCGACGGTCTCCTGAACTATTTATTATCTTAGGGTTTATCCTCCATTATTTACCATTGTCTGTGTCGTCACTGTTTAGTATCCAAGACTGCTATGAACGGTGTAGGGCGGTACTTGTGTAACCGATTTTGCGGTTTTGAGTTAAACTTGACTTCTATCGTTTCCCCGCTATTTCATGGTCACACAAGCATTTTGGACATACAAAATAAGTGTAAAAAATATCCTGCCAGCCGCCGGATTGTGTTCCGTGCCGGAACCCGGGATTGAACCGGGGGCCTTTAGATCTTCAGTCTAACGCTCTCCCAACTGAGCTATTCCGGCTGACGAGGGTTAGGTGCTATTTTTATGCTTTTATTTCTCGGTTTACTTTTTCTATCACTATTCACCAAGCGAAAGCAAAAGTAATACATTTATTCACAGGCTGCTGTATTATAATAAATACATGGAATCGATTCAGTGATTGAAAGTGAATTAAACTGGCGTGACTGTGTGTAAGGCAGACACAGACAGAAATAGCTGACCGAACAGGGATTTTAGCAACCCGTTTTCATTATTTAATATTTAGGTTTTGAGAATACAGTCTTCTCGACGCGACGGTCTCCTGAACTATTTATTATCTTAGGGTTTATCCTCCATTATTTACCATTGTCTGTGTCGTCACTGTTTAGTATCCAAGACTGCTATGAACGGTGTAGGGCGGTACTTGTGTAACCGATTTTGCGGTAAGTTAAACTTGACTTCTATCGTTTCCCCGCTATTTCATGGTCACACAAGCATTTTGGACATACAAAATAAGTGCAAAAAATATCCTGCCAGCCGCCGGATTGTGTTCCGTGCCGGAACCCGGGATTGAACCGGGGGCCTTTAGATCTTCAGTCTAACGCTCTCCCAACTGAGCTATTCCGGCTGACGAGGGTTAGGTGCTATTTTTATGCTTTTATTTCTCGGTTTACTTTTTCTATCACTATTCACAAAGCATACATGGAATCGATTCAGTGATTGAAAGTGAATTAAACTGGCGTGACTGTGTGTAAGGCAGACACAGACAGAAATAGCTGACCGAACAGGGATTTTAGCAACCCGTTTTCATTATTTAATATTTAGGTTTTGAGAATACAGTCTTCTCGACGCGACGGTCTCCTGAACTATTTATTATCTTAGGGTTTATCCTCCATTATTTACCATTGTCTGTGTCGTCACTGTTTAGTATCCAAGACTGCTATGAACGGTGTAGGGCGGTACTTGTGTAACCGATTTTGCGGTAAGTTAAACTTGACTTCTATCGTTTCCCCGCTATTTCATGGTCACACAAGCATTTTGGACATACAAAATAAGTGCAAAAAATATCCTGCCAGCCGCCGGATTGTGTTCCGTGCCGGAACCCGGGATTGAACCGGGGGCCTTTAGATCTTCAGTCTAACGCTCTCCCAACTGAGCTATTCCGGCTGACGAGGGTTAGGTGCTATTTTTATGCTTTTATTTCTCGGTTTACTTTTTCTATCACTATTCACCAAGCGAAAGCAAAAGTAATACATTTATTCACAGGCTGCTGTATTATAATAAATACATGGAATCGATTCAGTGATTGAAAGTGAATTAAACTGGCGTGACTGTGTGTAAGGCAGACACAGACAGAAATAGCTGACCGAACAGGGATTTTAGCAACCCGTTTTCATTATTTAATATTTAGGTTTTGAGAATACAGTCTTCTCGACGCGACGGTCTCCTGAACTATTTATTATCTTAGGGTTTATCCTCCATTATTTACCATTGTCTGTGTCGTCACTGTTTAGTATCCAAGACTGCTATGAACGGTGTAGGGCGGTACTTGTGTAACCGATTTTGCGGTTTTGAGTTAAACTTGACTTCTATCGTTTCCCCGCTATTTCATGGTCACACAAGCATTTTGGACATACAAAATAAGTGTAAAAAATATCCTGCCAGCCGCCGGATTGTGTTCCGTGCCGGAACCCGGGATTGAACCGGGGGCCTTTAGATCTTCAGTCTAACGCTCTCCCAACTGAGCTATTCCGGCTGACGAGGGTTAGGTGCTATTTTTATGCTTTTATTTCTCGGTTTACTTTTTCTATCACTATTCACCAAGCGAAAGCAAAAGTAATACATTTATTCACAGGCTGCTGTATTATAATAAATACATGGAATCGATTCAGTGATTGAAAGTGAATTAAACTGGCGTGACTGTGTGTAAGGCAGACACAGACAGAAATAGCTGACCGAACAGGGATTTTAGCAACCCGTTTTCATTATTTAATATTTAGGTTTTGAGAATACAGTCTTCTCGACGCGACGGTCTCCTGAACTATTTATTATCTTAGGGTTTATCCTCCATTATTTACCATTGTCTGTGTCGTCACTGTTTAGTATCCAAGACTGCTATGAACGGTGTAGGGCGGTACTTGTGTAACCGATTTTGCGGTAAGTTAAACTTGACTTCTATCGTTTCCCCGCTATTTCATGGTCACACAAGCATTTTGGACATACAAAATAAGTGCAAAAAATATCCTGCCAGCCGCCGGATTGTGTTCCGTGCCGGAACCCGGGATTGAACCGGGGGCCTTTAGATCTTCAGTCTAACGCTCTCCCAACTGAGCTATTCCGGCTGACGAGGGTTAGGTGCTATTTTTATGCTTTTATTTCTCGGTTTACTTTTTCTATCACTATTCACCAAGCGAAAGCAAAAGTAATACATTTATTCACAGGCTGCTGTATTATAATAAATACATGGAATCGATTCAGTGATTGAAAGTGAATTAAACTGGCGTGACTGTGTGTAAGGCAGACACAGACAGAAATAGCTGACCGAACAGGGATTTTAGCAACCCGTTTTCATTATTTAATATTTAGGTTTTGAGAATACAGTCTTCTCGACGCGACGGTCTCCTGAACTATTTATTATCTTAGGGTTTATCCTCCATTATTTACCATTGTCTGTGTCGTCACTGTTTAGTATCCAAGACTGCTATGAACGGTGTAGGGCGGTACTTGTGTAACCGATTTTGCGGTAAGTTAAACTTGACTTCTATCGTTTCCCCGCTATTTCATGGTCACACAAGCATTTTGGACATACAAAATAAGTGCAAAAAATATCCTGCCAGCCGCCGGATTGTGTTCCGTGCCGGAACCCGGGATTGAACCGGGGGCCTTTAGATCTTCAGTCTAACGCTCTCCCAACTGAGCTATTCCGGCTGACGAGGGTTAGGTGCTATTTTTATGCTTTTATTTCTCGGTTTACTTTTTCTATCACTATTCACCAAGCGAAAGCAAAAGTAATACATTTATTCACAGGCTGCTGTATTATAATAAATACATGGAATCGATTCAGTGATTGAAAGTGAATTAAACTGGCGTGACTGTGTGTAAGGCAGACACAGACAGAAATAGCTGACCGAACAGGGATTTTAGCAACCCGTTTTCATTATTTAATATTTAGGTTTTGAGAATACAGTCTTCTCGACGCGACGGTCTCCTGAACTATTTATTATCTTAGGGTTTATCCTCCATTATTTACCATTGTCTGTGTCGTCACTGTTTAGTATCCAAGACTGCTATGAACGGTGTAGGGCGGTACTTGTGTAACCGATTTTGCGGTAAGTTAAACTTGACTTCTATCGTTTCCCCGCTATTTCATGGTCACACAAGCATTTTGGACATACAAAATAAGTGCAAAAAATATCCTGCCAGCCGCCGGATTGTGTTCCGTGCCGGAACCCGGGATTGAACCGGGGGCCTTTAGATCTTCAGTCTAACGCTCTCCCAACTGAGCTATTCCGGCTGACGAGGGTTAGGTGCTATTTTTATGCTTTTATTTCTCGGTTTACTTTTTCTATCACTATTCACCAAGCGAAAGCAAAAGTAATACATTTATTCACAGGCTGCTGTATTATAATAAATACATGGAATCGATTCAGTGATTGAAAGTGAATTAAACTGGCGTGACTGTGTGTAAGGCAGACACAGACAGAAATAGCTGACCGAACAGGGATTTTAGCAACCCGTTTTCATTATTTAATATTTAGGTTTTGAGAATACAGTCTTCTCGACGCGACGGTCTCCTGAACTATTTATTATCTTAGGGTTTATCCTCCATTATTTACCATTGTCTGTGTCGTCACTGTTTAGTATCCAAGACTGCTATGAACGGTGTAGGGCGGTACTTGTGTAACCGATTTTGCGGTAAGTTAAACTTGACTTCTATCGTTTCCCCGCTATTTCATGGTCACACAAGCATTTTGGACATACAAAATAAGTGCAAAAAATATCCTGCCAGCCGCCGGATTGTGTTCCGTGCCGGAACCCGGGATTGAACCGGGGGCCTTTAGATCTTCAGTCTAACGCTCTCCCAACTGAGCTATTCCGGCTGACGAGGGTTAGGTGCTATTTTTATGCTTTTATTTCTCGGTTTACTTTTTCTATCACTATTCACCAAGCGAAAGCAAAAGTAATACATTTATTCACAGGCTGCTGTATTATAATAAATACATGGAATCGATTCAGTGATTGAAAGTGAATTAAACTGGCGTGACTGTGTGTAAGGCAGACACAGACAGAAATAGCTGACCGAACAGGGATTTTAGCAACCCGTTTTCATTATTTAATATTTAGGTTTTGAGAATACAGTCTTCTCGACGCGACGGTCTCCTGAACTATTTATTATCTTAGGGTTTATCCTCCATTATTTACCATTGTCTGTGTCGTCACTGTTTAGTATCCAAGACTGCTATGAACGGTGTAGGGCGGTACTTGTGTAACCGATTTTGCGGTAAGTTAAACTTGACTTCTATCGTTTCCCCGCTATTTCATGGTCACACAAGCATTTTGGACATACAAAATAAGTGCAAAAAATATCCTGCCAGCCGCCGGATTGTGTTCCGTGCCGGAACCCGGGATTGAACCGGGGGCCTTTAGATCTTCAGTCTAACGCTCTCCCAACTGAGCTATTCCGGCTGACGAGGGTTAGGTGCTATTTTTATGCTTTTATTTCTCGGTTTACTTTTTCTATCACTATTCACCAAGCGAAAGCAAAAGTAATACATTTATTCACAGGCTGCTGTATTATAATAAATACATGGAATCGATTCAGTGATTGAAAGTGAATTAAACTGGCGTGACTGTGTGTAAGGCAGACACAGACAGAAATAGCTGACCGAACAGGGATTTTAGCAACCCGTTTTCATTATTTAATATTTAGGTTTTGAGAATACAGTCTTCTCGACGCGACGGTCTCCTGAACTATTTATTATCTTAGGGTTTATCCTCCATTATTTACCATTGTCTGTGTCGTCACTGTTTAGTATCCAAGACTGCTATGAACGGTGTAGGGCGGTACTTGCGGTAAGTTAAACTTGACTTCTATCGTTTCCCCGCTATTTCATGGTCACACAAGCATTTTGGACATACAAAATAAGTGCAAAAAATATCCTGCCAGCCGCCGGATTGTGTTCCGTGCCGGAACCCGGGATTGAACCGGGGGCCTTTAGATCTTCAGTCTAACGCTCTCCCAACTGAGCTATTCCGGCTGACGAGGGTTAGGTGCTATTTTTATGCTTTTATTTTTCGGTTTACTTTTTCTATCACTATTCACCAAGCGAAAGCAAAAGTAATACATTTATTCACAGGCTGCTGTATTATAATAAATACATGGAATCGATTCAGTGATTGAAAGTGAATTAAACTGGCGTGACTGTGTGTAAGGCAGACACAGACAGAAATAGCTGACCGAACAGGGATTTTAGCAACCCGTTTTCATTATTTAATATTTAGGTTTTGAGAATACAGTCTTCTCGACGCGACGGTCTCCTGAACTATTTATTATCTTAGGGTTTATCCTCCATTATTTACCATTGTCTGTGTCGTCACTGTTTAGTATCCAAGACTGCTATGAACGGTGTAGGGCGGTACTTGTGTAACCGATTTTGCGGTAAGTTAAACTTGACTTCTATCGTTTCCCCGCTATTTCATGGTCACACAAGCATTTTGGACATACAAAATAAGTGCAAAAAACATCCTGCCAGCCGCCGGATTGTGTTCCGTGCCGGAACCCGGGATTGAACCGGGGGCCTTTAGATCTTCAGTCTAACGCTCTCCCAACTGAGCTATTCCGGCTGACGAGGGTAAGGTGCTATTTTTATGCTTTTATTTCTCGGTTTACTTTTTCTATCACTATTCACCAAGCGAAAGCAAAAGTAATACATTTATTTACAGGCTGCTGTATTATAATAAATACATGGAATCGATTCAGTGATTGAAAGTGAATTAAACTGGCGTGACTGTGTGTAAGGCAGACACAGACAGAAATAGCTGACCGAACAGGGATTTTAGCAACCCGTTTTCATTATTTAATATTTAGGTTTTGAGAATACAGTCTTCTCGACGCGACGGTCTCCTGAACTATTTATTATCTTAGGGTTTATCCTCCATTATTTACCATTGTCTGTGTCGTCACTGTTTAGTATCCAAGACTGCTATGAACGGTGTAGGGCGGTACTTGTGTAACCGATTTTGCGGTAAGTTAAACTTGACTTCTATCGTTTCCCCGCTATTTCATGGTCACACAAGCATTTTGGACATACAAAATAAGTGCAAAAAATATCCTGCCAGCCGCCGGATTGTGTTCCGTGCCGGAACCCGGGATTGAACCGGGGGCCTTTAGATCTTCAGTCTAACGCTCTCCCAACTGAGCTATTCCGGCTGACGAGGGTTAGGTGCTATTTTTATGCTTTTATTTCTCGGTTTACTTTTTCTATCACTATTCACCAAGCGAAAGCAAAAGTAATACATTTATTCACAGGCTGCTGTATTATAATAAATACATGGAATCGATTCAGTGATTGAAAGTGAATTAAACTGGCGTGACTGTGTGTAAGGCAGACACAGACAGAAATAGCTGACCGAACAGGGATTTTAGCAACCCGTTTTCATTATTTAATATTTAGGTTTTGAGAATACAGTCTTCTCGACGCGACGGTCTCCTGAACTATTTATTATCTTAGGGTTTATCCTCCATTATTTACCATTGTCTGTGTCGTCACTGTTTAGTATCCAAGACTGCTATGAACGGTGTAGGGCGGTACTTGTGTAACCGATTTTGCGGTAAGTTAAACTTGACTTCTGTCGTTTCCCCGCTATTTCATGGTCACACAAGCATTTTGGACATACAAAATAAGTGCAAAAAATATCCTGCCAGCCGCCGGATTGTGTTCCGTGCCGGAACCCGGGATTGAACCGGGGGCCTTTAGATCTTCAGTCTAACGCTCTCCCAACTGAGCTATTCCGGCTGACGAGGGTTAGGTGCTATTTTTATGCTTTTATTTCTCGGTTTACTTTTTCTATCACTATTCACCAAGCGAAAGCAAAAGTAATACATTTATTCACAGGCTGCTGTATTATAATAAATACATGGAATCGATTCAGTGATTGAAAGTGAATTAAACTGGCGTGACTGTGTGTAAGGCAGACACAGACAGAAATAGCTGACCGAACAGGGATTTTAGCAACCCGTTTTCATTATTTAATATTTAGGTTTTGAGAATACAGTCTTCTCGACGCGACGGTCTCCTGAACTATTTATTATCTTAGGGTTTATCCTCCATTATTTACCATTGTCTGTGTCGTCACTGTTTAGTATCCAAGACTGCTATGAACGGTGTAGGGCGGTACTTGTGTAACCGATTTTGCGGTAAGTTAAACTTGACTTCTATCGTTTCCCCGCTATTTCATGGTCACACAAGCATTTTGGACATACAAAATAAGTGCAAAAAATATCCTGCCAGCCGCCGGATTGTGTTCCGTGCCGGAACCCGGGATTGAACCGGGGGCCTTTAGATCTTCAGTCTAACGCTCTCCCAACTGAGCTATTCCGGCTGACGAGGGTTAGGTGCTATTTTTATGCTTTTATTTCTCGGTTTACTTTTTCTATCACTATTCACCAAGCGAAAGCAAAAGTAATACATTTATTCACAGGCTGCTGTATTATAATAAATACATGGAATCGATTCAGTGATTGAAAGTGAATTAAACTGGCGTGACTGTGTGTAAGGCAGACACAGACAGAAATAGCTGACCGAACAGGGATTTTAGCAACCCGTTTTCATTATTTAATATTTAGGTTTTGAGAATACAGTCTTCTCGACGCGACGGTCTCCTGAACTATTTATTATCTTAGGGTTTATCCTCCATTATTTACCATTGTCTGTGTCGTCACTGTTTAGTATCCAAGACTGCTATGAACGGTGTAGGGCGGTACTTGTGTAACCGATTTTGCGGTAAGTTAAACTTGACTTCTATCGTTTCCCCGCTATTTCATGGTCACACAAGCATTTTGGACATACAAAATAAGTGCAAAAAATATCCTGCCAGCCGCCGGATTGTGTTCCGTGCCGGAACCCGGGATTGAACCGGGGGCCTTTAGATCTTCAGTCTAACGCTCTCCCAACTGAGCTATTCCGGCTGACGAGGGTTAGGTGCTATTTTTATGCTTTTATTTCTCGGTTTACTTTTTCTATCACTATTCACCAAGCGAAAGCAAAAGTAATACATTTATTCACAGGCTGCTGTATTATAATAAATACATGGAATCGATTCAGTGATTGAAAGTGAATTAAACTGGCGTGACTGTGTGTAAGGCAGACACAGACAGAAATAGCTGACCGAACAGGGATTTTAGCAACCCGTTTTCATTATTTAATATTTAGGTTTTGAGAATACAGTCTTCTCGACCCCAGCAGGCAAAAGACGTCACCCAGACGTCTTTTTTTGGTTGAACATTGGTCGCGACGTCATATAACCAAATATCGACCGGAAAAAGACGTCTTTTTTCTGACGTGAAAAAAACGTCTTGAAAAGACGTTTTTATTACGTCATTTTCGGGGTGTGGTCATGACTTCATCCTCAACACAACGTCTCTCCACAGACTCAATTTCAACGTCATTTTAATGACGTCTTAACGACGTAGTGGTATCGACCATTTCCGACGGACTGAAACACTATACAGAAAAAACAATTATGATCTAACAATCTTGGGTGCATTTTCAATTTACCGTTTAGCAAGACCAGAGACAAATTATGTCCCGAGTCCTGAGCATTTGTGCTCTGGCAAGACATTAGAATTGTTGTATAGTATAACGTTATCATGCCGATGTCATTTATATGTTTTTATTTCAAAAAAACTATATAAATACATTTACAAGAAAAGACAAAGTGATACGTCACGGCGGGGAATTGATCGGAATGAATTTCCCGGGCTTTTCTTTTAAATTTCGAGGTAAAATCAGGGGCGGTAACAGAAGTCTAACGCACGTGGTTGATATAGTTTCGTATAAAATATTAACTTATTATCCCATTTCGTGTTGGAAATAAAAATAAAAAAAGAATCGCAATTTACAAAAATAGTAAATTTGACAGTTTTTAAACTTCTTAATGTTGATAACGAAGCTTAATCATTCTAAAAATAAATCGCATACGAAACGAACGCTAGTATATTTTGAACAGTTGGAAAGAGCGCCGAATTTTACCGGTATTTCTCGTCGAACAAATTACATTTTCATTATCCTGTTTACAACTTGATCTGCTGAATTTACATCATATTACAAGGACCAGGTATGAAATCCATCAATAGCGTCACAAGGCTGTAGCCTGGGCAAGGGGAGTGAAAAGTTGACATGACCACGTGGACCCCCCCCCCCCCCCCCAATTACTGCTCATGAAGAGAACTGTTCCTAATTTGAATGAACAAAACGGAGGTTTTTATCTAAATTACTTTACTTTACATGTACATTGCACCATCTCTTGAAAGTTTACACCCCCTTTTGCTTTTCTGGCTAACTTCAAGTTCAAATTATGATGGGCTTAATTTCATGAGCAGGGTGAACAAATATTATACATATACTGGTCAGAGAGTAGTTCTCGCCATTAAAATGGCAGAAGCAATTCCCGCCTTTTTTTGACTGTGCCGTTATTTTTCCATTAAAATTGATGGCAAATACTTCATTTGATAGCTTTCACTTTCTTCCATCCAAAACATTAAAATACGTTAATCACATTTAAAATGCCAATTTTTAACAAAAACTGTCAAAAGTAAGGGTGGCGAGAATTACTTGTCAGCGAGAACTACTCCATAACAAGTAGATTTCAAACACTAACTGCAAGTCATCACAGCCATTCTACATGTGCACATTGTTGGCCACAGTCCTTTTCGCCATAACATGCATTTATTTTTTTTATTGTGTCAGTGTCCACACTGGGTCTCCCATACTGAAAGAACGAAGTGATATGTACAGCACGGAGGAGTTGATGGAGATGTATTATTGTTTTGAATCCCAGTTCTCTTTGTAACTATTCCTGTTCGCACCAGGTCGTTTCGTACAGAGTGGTTTTGTGCCGATAAATGAGCTAGTCCGTTCGACAAGTTAGGCACAACCCACCAAATGGGGAGCAGTTACCCAAATGAGTAACTGTTTCACTATGATAAAAAATAATTTTTGGAAAGGGGATTTTCTGTTGAAGATGGGGAAGTTACTCATTTGGTTTACCCGGTCTCCCAGTCTTCAAAATTAGCACCGGTCCAAAGGTCCTCAGCCGGTAAAACAGACCGTCAGGCTAGTGGATTTGTCTGCCAAGTCGGCCCAACTGACGGGTAAAAATTACAAGCCATGTTTCCTTCTTTGTCGTGTTTCTCAAATTGTTGCTATTTAACAAGTCGTGTATATCGGGTTTGATTACCTCGTGTCATAATTTTCTGATTTAATTGGTCTCTCATCGGTAATAAAATAATTGTAAACATTTGCTTTCTATTTATAAATAAAATTTACATATAATGCCGTAATCATGCGCAGTTCTGGATTTTTCTCATGCCAAAGTTGACCTATATTGTATTTTCTTTAAGGTCCTGTGAATTTTCATTCGTACCTGTAAAAATATTTGATCTACAGGTCCGACTGACCTATGGATTTAAATCTTAATTTCTTTGACTGTACTCCCCATTTGGCCGGTTGTGCCCAACCTGTTCGACCCTATTTTAGTTAGACTGTTGTAAATATAGATTGAGTATAAAGTCTGTCATTAAAACACAGACCTGTATATTACATGTAAATGTACATGAATGATAAAAAGAATTTTAGCATTATTAAATTATTGAATACATGTACATTGTGTAAATGACAATGGCCCCGAAATACATAAGCATGTAATTAACTAGATCTACATTTATAAATATTTGTGTTAATTTTTAGTTGCATAATTGTCTGTGTATGACTTGTTTGTTCAGAAAATATAACAATTTATATAATTTTTTCAAGACATAGATTTCTTCTAGAATTTAGTTATTTGTCACTTAAGCGTTTGAAAGTAGAGAGATTTTAATGCAAATTCAAGTGTCCATCGGATCTTTTTCTTGTTCTTCCAAACTGTCATTTCACTCCCCTTTAAAAAAATCCTTTGTTAACAGGGTTTTCACTTTCATTTTAGGATAGTTGTTAGCATTACAAGTATATACAGAAGACTCAAAAAATTAAAATGGTTATCACATGCTTATAACATTTTCCTTTTGGCTACAAAAATATTTTTGCTGGCTACCAAAATTTTGTCTAGTAAATTTTTGAGTTTGGTAGCCAGAAGGCTACCCGATATTAGAAGGTACTTTCAGGGCTGAATCCATGCCCTATTATCGCTACATCCTTTAATTTCCGTATGAGTAGACCCAGTGTGCTGTGATAGTTGTAAACTCAAATCTGAAACTTATCTAAGGCCAAACAAAAAAATGTGTGTTTCCGGTTACATAGATTATAAAATAGGTAGGTAGGGTCGGTTTTTTTTTTTTTTTTTTTTTTTTTTGGGGGGGGGGAATCGTGTTTGTTAAATTAGTAATTTAATTTTTACCTTTATCTATTATAACTGTGTAAAGCTTGTAAGTTTCAAGAATTTACTATAAAGGCTTTAAAAGTATACACTTATACAGTCATTGAATGAGCTATCAATTTCGTTACAAGCGTTCATATGTTTCCATTTCGCCGCCATGTTGGGGCGGAAGTATGAAAATAGAACTAAAACCAGGAACAATACCGTGAGTTTTCCGGTTCGAAGTAACCTCCGTTAAAAACGCAAAAAAAACTTTAGGGTCGGCTTCAAAAAAATAGGTAGGGTCGGGTAACCGGAAACACACATATTTTTTTTTTTTGGCCTAATAACTTTCATATACTATTTCTATTAGATTAGATTTATTTGGCATTATTTTGGCTCAGGCACAGTGATCAGTCATGTTATGTAAGAAGCAAAGAGGTACCAAAGGGGCATTCGAATGTCAAAAGTCCGAAAGGGCAAAGACAAAACCAGTAAACACGAACAAGAACAGCACTAAGAAACAGACAACATAAAAACACAAACACAACTAAATAGCAATAAACAACAACGTAAACTAAAAAGCTGTGTGCGAGTGAACTCGTGTGCTCCAGAAGAGTAAGCATGCTTCCTATAGCGCACTCGTCGCGTTGCTAATGGTCACTGTTTCTTGCCATACTTTAGAACCTCAAGAAAATGTTGCATGAACATTAACAGCATGATGAGCATGAATATGCATGCCATAATTTTTTGTTTGTTTATATATATAGGGTTTTGGAATGGCATACTTAAAGAACTTAAGAAAGTCTCATGCAGAACTAGATGAATTTTTACGGGAAGAAGATGATGCTCATTTTACACATCAATTGAAAAATGATCTACATGAACAAATAGATGAAGACCCTGAAATATCGGAATCAAGTGACACCAATGAGCATGTACAAGAGAACTTCAATGTTGATGACCTTCAAGAGTTCAATGAGGATAATGACTATGGTTTTATTGATGGATACACTTTTTCTGACTCAGAAGCAGAATCTGATGAGGATGAGGAAGACCAAATAAGTTTTTCTCAAGAGATAGCCACTTGGGTGACAGAATGCCAATTGAAAAGAGAAGGAATCAATCAACTCCTTAAGATTCTACGAAAACAAGGACATTCTCTTCCCAAAGACGCAAGAACTCTTCTTCAAACACCGAAAACTGTAGAAGCTGAAAATGTTTGTGGCGGGCAATACAAATATTATGGGATTGAAATAGAAGTACTTAAAATTTTAGAGCAACACCCAACTTATGTGCAAAATTGTAACTGGATTGATCTTCTAGTGAATGTTGATGGGGTCCCAATATTTAAGTCATCAGGTGCACAGTTTTGGCCAATTCTATGTAAATTTGGAAAATTTTCTCCTTTTTTGGTTGCTCTTTTTTATGGAACAAATAAGCCAAATTCTATAGAGAATTTTTTGAAAGACTTCCTTGATGAATTGACACACCTTCAGGCAAATGGGCTAAATTATGAATGTCACAATTTGAGTGTCACTTTAAAAGGATTCATTTGCGATGCCCCAGCAAGATCTCTGTTAAAATGTATAAAGGGTCATACAGGATACTTTTCATGCGAACGATGCACAATCAAAGGATATTATAAACATAATAGAGTTATACTCTATGCTCAAGATGACCATCCAAGTCGTAATAACAATGATTTCTGTCGGATAAATTACACTGATCACCAATTGAAGGATTCTGCTTAGATTATATGCATCTTGTATGCTTAGGAGTTGTAAAAAGAATTTTAATTTATTTAAAGCAGGGACCAAAAGAATGTAAACTGTCGGCAGCACAAATATCTTTAATATCTGACTCGCTTATTCAACTCAACGGCAAATTTCCGTCCGAGTTTGCTCGTCAGCCTAGGTCATTGTATGAGGTAGATAGATGGAAAGCTACAGAGTTTCGACAATTTCTGTTGTATAGTGGACCTGTTGTACTTAAAAAAGTATTGTCCAAAGAAGCCTATGAACATTTTCTCGTTCTTACTGTTGCTATTTCGATACTGCTTGATGATGATGATGACAAAAGAAGTTCATATGTTGAATATGCAAAGCAGTTACTGTATTATTTCGTCCATTGCTCAAAAGAGATATACACAGAAATATTTATTTCTTACAATGTTCATAATTTGCTACATTTAGCTAGTGATGTTTGTAATTTTAAGTGTTCTTTGAATGACATTTCAGCGTTTCCTTTCGAGAATCATTTGCAGTCTATTAAAAGGATGGTACGAAATGCCAAAAACCCATTGGTTCAAGTTACTAAGCGTCTTCATGAGCTTGAAAAGGTTGGAAATAAACAAAAGTCATCCAATACAAAAAATGGTATTGCTTTCATTTCAACGAGGAGTAAAGATAATTGTTTTCTGTTACGGAATGATGATTATGCATTTGTTTTGGAGAAATGTGCAGACGGCAAGTTATTGTGCAAGGTTGTTCGTCATGAAGATACAAACATTTTTTTTTCAAAGCCCTGCAGTTCAAAACTGATCAACATTGCATACATGGATAAACGGACAAAATTCAAAAGAAAGATTCTTGATAAGGATGATTTATACAGAAAGGTTGCATGCCTTCCTCACGATAACTGTAATGTTTTATTTCCATTGCTACATGGAGTTGAAAAAAGGAATTAAAATGTACTCATAAAATCACCCTGGAATAGAAATTAAAGTCCATGAAGAAAGAATCCTGCATTAATATTTGAATGATGTGGATCCATGTCTTTAGCATGATATTGAGGCTGCATTCATGGCATCAACTAGTAACATGAACTAAATGTATGTACATGTATCATGTGTATGCTTAAATGGATTTTTCAAGCATTCAGTAGGGTCCTTTAAGAGGACCCTTTCCCAATGAAAATTATTTCAAAATCATGCAGAATTCCCAAAAACTTCAACTTTACCCCTAATTTTGATTTCCAAATGGGTAATTTACCCCCCGAAAAGTTCCCAAAAGGACCCTAAAAAGATCTTTACCAAAATAGTCTGATAAATCCCTGATTACTAGTATGTATGCCATAATGTTGTACTTGTACAGTGTACATAAAAATACATTGGCCTTGAAATTGGTTTATTATAAAATCAATTATTCACAACTTAGTTTAAAAGAAATTAAGAAACAAACTTGAAGATTCCATGTCTCTTAATAACTTTATATGTCTAAATATGGCTTGTACCTTTACCTCTATTTATTTCAGTATGTGGTGCAGAATTGTATGGTTGGAGGGAGATATCGAGGTGGAGGGAGTGGTACCAGACAGCTGGTACAATGAAGAAAACAACTTCATTTGGTGGCCCCCTGTAGTGAATGCTGAAAAGTTGATAAAAGAACAGAGGGAGCCAAACACCTTGAATTGGAAGAAATTTCCGACAGTGAAAATGAAACTGAGATCAGGTATACATATTTAACATGTCACAAATACCGTATAGCAGGTTTTTTTTGGTGGGTGCACATTTTTGCGTATTTTAGTGGTTGACAAAGAACCATCACATTAAAGTCCGCTGAAATTTACTTTCTTGTTATCTTTAAGTTTTGATTTTAAATTATGCGAGTAGATTTGGCTATGATAGAAATCCTATGTATAATATTATCATCCTTCATTTTCCATTTAAAGAATACGTGTTCAGGGTTTACCCTACATTTTAGAGAACATGTTGTTACATAAAAGTACCAAGCTTATCCCTTAAGATTGAAGAAAGGAATTGTAAGAGGTAAAGTCAAAGGCAATGTTCATATGTACCAGGCATTTTAGCTGGATAATGTCTTTAAAGGAAACCAATGCTTGTGGTTGTACATATTTATCACTGTCTCTTGTGTATTACACATTTACATGTAAACAATTTATATATATTTAGGATGTTTTGAGGAATGTGATTCATGCCCAATAACTACAGCAGACGAAAGTGATGATGAAGATGTATGTTCGGGGAAAAGATTGAAAAAGAAGAAGAACTATGAGGGTTTCATGCTTGGTATGTGCATAAAATGGCCCAATCAATGTATATCAAATTATACAAATCTTTTTTTTTATACACATTGCTAACCCTGATGACAAGATTTTTTGGAAAACTGTACATTGTGAAAATTTTGTTAGAGTGTACATCCATATATATATATATATATATATATATATATATATATATATATATATATATATATATATATATATATATATATATATATATATATATATATATATATATATATAAATATATTGTTTCCAGATAATAATATCAAAAGATTTGAAAAAAAATTTACATAATTTTTTTACGTAGAAAAATTTATCAAGTAGCAAGTTTTCTTATTATTGATAGTGCTCCAGTTAAGGCTTATTGTAGCTAAACTTTGTTGGATGGTTTTTGAATCCTTTTATAGCTGACCACATGAAACCTTTCTTGAGTATAAGTTCGTGTTGGTCAGGGTATTTACATTTTTTGGAAGATGAACTGTCCCATTGTTTGAATACAATACCTATTGTTCTCAAAGGAGATTACTCAATAGGAGCTTTAAATTTGTCTAGGAGAAATCAATCACCCATTGATTAATTTTCCTATAAATTTAATGCATTATTATTATTATTTATTACAATACTTGTATAATGCTTATATAAACAGACATTACCTTAACATAAAATAACAAAGCGAAAACAAAGTATATACACAAAAAATATTTCATATTACAAACATACTTTAAAACATAAAAGAAAAATTAAACATATAATACTTATCACTACACATCTAGTTTGCAGAAACACAAGCTTTATTAAATTAATTTTTTTTAGAATCAGGAGCACCAACTGATCATAGCAGTCCAGATGAAAAAGTATCTTCAAAAGACAGACAGTCTGGCAGTGATAAGAGTGGTACGTTACTATAAAAATAACTCGATCAAGTTAGCTTCTCTTTCTGTTCTGGCGTGTTGGCTTCCTTTTATCATTATACCCATGAAAAAGGCTTGATGCCGAATATATATGGGCATTTCGTTTTTGATTGCTTTGATTCCTGTTCTTCATCTTTTTGTTGAATATGGAAGAATAAAACTTTCATTCCGTCGAATGAGATCAAGATGGCCCCTAGTATACTGTGTACTTATTTATCAATACCAATGTTTCTCGCTTGTTATCCAACTTCTCAAAATAAGGTAAACAGAAAAAGTCAGATTCTGTTTAACAATATATTGATTCCTTAATAAAATTTTATTTTTTACAGTTCCAAGTTTGCCTATTCTACCTGTTCCACCAAGAAAGATGACCGATGCAGATAAGCTGAAATCATCTACCTCAGATAAGTCGAATACCTTGGATAGTTCGAAATCATCAATGTCTACCTCAGATAAATGTAGGTCGAAAACATCAACGTCTTCCTCAGATACATGTAGGTCGAAATCGTCAACATCTACCTCAGATACATGTAGGTCGAAATCGTCACCGTCTTCATCAGATACATGTAGGTCAAAATCATCAACGTCTGCCTCGGATACATGTAGGTCGAAATCGTCAACATCTACCTCAGAAACATATAGGTCGAAATCATCAACATCTACCTCAGATACATGTAGGTCGAAATCGTCACCGTCTACATCAGATACATGTAGGTCAAAATCATCAACGTCTGCCTCGGATACATGTAGGTCCAAATCGTCAACATCTACCTCAGAAACATATAGGTCGAAATCATCAACATCTGCCTCAGATACATGTAGGTCAAAACCATCAACGTCTGCCACAGATACATGTAGGTCGAAGTCATCATTTGTGCATAAGTCAAAATCAAGACCTTCCCACACAAGCACCCCAAAGAATTTCTTATCTACTTATAGAAGCAGATCAAGGTCTCCTTTGGCTAGATCACTCGAGAGAAGCGCAACTCCAATAATAACGTACCATCCTAGAAGGACAAATAGCACAAGATCAAGGTCGAGAAGCAGATCATGGAATCCAAGAAGATCAAGGAGTCCCAGTAGAAGAAGTTCAAGGAGTAGCAGAAGATCAAGGAGTAACAGAAGATCAAGGAGTCCAAGGAGGTCAAGAAGTCTCGACTCTTCAAGGAGGTCTATTAGTCTAGACTCTTCAAGGAGAAGTACAAGGAGTAGAAGTACATGTAGATCAGCTGAGCCTGAATCAATTTTCCCAATGGCGGTTGCCAGTAAGTTTTAAGTACTATGGTTAGATAAAAATATCATTAAAATGTTGTTAAAAGAGCTTTAAATAGGTATCAAAACATGAAAAAAGATGTTCATAGGCTTTGGGCTCATTTCTGAGATATAAAATTTTTCCAATATATAGATCATTTACACATTTAGACATGGTAGAATTTGGATGCAAAACATATTAATTACATTTAACATGACTGACCAAAATAAATGTTTGCAACTGTAAATTCCTTCTTTGTTGCAGGTATTATTATAATGAAATTCTTGTCATAAACAATATAAAACATTATTTTACTTCCTCAGAGTACCAAAAGACTACCCTTAGAGTGTTACTGGAAATCAGGCGACTACTTCAGCAATCAATAAGGAGTAAAGAGGTGGAACCAGAATTTCTGGTTGACCAGTTCGAGAATTTGATGTCTTTCAACAATTTTGAAGACGATTTGCAAAATAATGAGACCAGAAATAAGCTTGTGAGTATCACTTACTTAATTCGATATTGTACGAATTTTTACTCAAAAACACATCGGAAGTTTTAGTTCTTTATATTCAACATTTATGTATCGCTTTTATTGCAATGTGAAAGTTTGGTTAATTTATGATCAATAGTTTTAAAGCTATGACGGAAAGGTACAACATTTTCTCACTCTAAATTATAAGTTACTTACACATCCCTATATTTCTCACCATCATTTCATGTTTATTTTATTATCTTTTTCATATTAAATAGGGGTGGTTATTGCTAATTTTAAACCATGATATTCCAAATAGAACACCAGTTTGCAATTCACTAGTTTTTTAATGTCTAATGTCTAATTTTCTATTTTTCTTTTAGACAAACAAGTTAATGTCAGTTGGCGGTGTGGATTTGAAAGATGGTGTGAAGAATATGTTGAGAAGGTTTGTATTTCATTTTTACCCAGATCTCGTTATTTAGATGCAGGCTCTAATTAGATTCACTTGTTGCCGTATGGAAGGGTAGGTCTAACATGCAAGATGCAGGGACCTACGAGTCCCAGCTTTTGGTATTTATATGATTTAGACTTGCTGTTTTAACGAAATTCTGCTATTTCTGTATCTGGCTCATTTTTTTCATTTGATCATCATAACATGATATACATTGTATTAAAAAAACCTACATGTTTATCATCTATATATACAACATCTAAGTATTGTGACAACCATATAATATATCTATCCAGCGGATTTCTGAATCATCAGAAAAACAGGGTTAATATCAAATATTTATATATACGTCTACAAATTAAGCCCAACACTGTTACAATTAGATTTTTAACACTGTCAAATATTTTGCTTAGCCTCAGCCGGAATCGAACTCACACCGTTGTGACGCTGTGGCACCAAATCGCCTGCACTATGTCCAGCGGTCTAGACCCCTCGGCCAAATCCGCTATAAAACCGTTTTGGCTATATAGCGGAAAATATATATACAGTGTATTTGTTTACAGGTTAAAGTACTTGAATCCTACAAGATACATTTTAAATACACAAATAAATTTTTATTGATTACATTGTAGGGTTACTATTTTGATATATGGAAATGAGAGCATGCCAAATATATATTTTAACATCTTTTTCAGGGTAATGACCAATGAGCTTATGGCTAAATTTAATATGAGTGGCCACAGGGGGAAGATAGCCTTCCAAGATTATACTATATATAGGGTTATCAAAGGTAAGAAATAAAAAACAGCGCTGAAGTTATTCATTTACTTTTGTGCAGATATGATTACCAACATCAAAGGAGTAGGGGCGATAAGGCCTGATTTTGGCCTTCAATTTAACCCAAGTCTCAACCGTTTAATACTGTTGTTAATATTTATTAAATATCCAAAAATGAAAAACTAATCATATCTTTTAATTTCTAATTGATTGTTTTGGTAAAAAAATATATAATGAAACTGACCTTCATTCAGAAACTCGCCAATTTACATCAATTTTCACCATTTTTAAGATGCATTTTGGACTAGAAAAGTATCTCCAATATGGCTAATGTTAACCTCTAAAAATATGAATGTGTTTCTCTTGTGCGGACGATGTTTTCTGGTCCAAAATGTAGCTTTAAAACAACCAAAATTCTCATTTTTGTCATTTTTAATAAAATCACTAGAATTACGACGAATCAATATAAAAATTTTTTTTATTAATTAGCTAAATGTACAAACAAATACTAGATATGTGTTTTCAAACAACCACTGAGAAATACATTTAGAGACGATGATAGTCAGATCTGACAAAGTGTGTTTGATTCTTTCTATTGGAGGTAACACCAGTATTTCAATTGCATTCTTTTCGAGATTTTATGGACTGTCAAACAGTCTCTTTAGGTCTGTATATAAATATTGTAAGCATTTTTGTAAATATATAACGGAAAAAATATTATGTTTGAAACTGTTATCTATACCTGTATGGTATATTTAATGTTTTAATTTCAGATGTTGCCATAAGGGCCTTCGATGGAAGTGAGAAGGATGTCAAAGATACAATTGCTCGAACATTAAAATATGCCCCTGATCGAGCAGGAGGAGGGGGCAGAAATAAATGACATGGACATACTCTTTTAAAATAAATATATTGTACATTCATTTTAATCGTGTTGATAAGTCCCTTACTGGCCAAAGCCGAAGGTAGCTTTAACATCATGTCTTAATTAAGTCTGTAGCAATGTTTACCAGTTACAAATAAGTAAACATGTACATGACTAATTGTTTGACTAAATGTGATTTATTCATTCTATTTTGTTATATGTGTATTTCAATGAATGTATAATGTATCAGTCTTATTTTTGATTTTAGTGAAGTAAGGCAAGACATAGGTTGCTTTTTCTGAAAATAGCCTGTGACTTCACATTCAAGTTCACTTTTCTGAATTTTAGAATTTTATGTCAAAAGAAAAGGCCACACAGACTAGAATTCGTTAGTTCTATGAAGCCTTTCATGTGTTATTAAATGAATTTAAAAATTAGTTGTTACGGCCAATGTAACAAAATATCCTAGAGCTCCTCACCTCCCGCCCTGTTTTTTTCAGCCGTGTCTAAATATTTTATTTGAAATTTTGGTCAATTTCCTTTTAAATAGCTTAATATTTTATCAAAATTGATAAAAAATAAAATTTGCCTGCCCGATACTTTCAAGAAATTTGGATGAGAATCTAGGAATTATTTTATATAAATGGTCTAAATATGAATATTTTAGGTATTTGAACATGTGATATGATTTTATATTTTAGTATGTCATAAGTCAAATGAATGTGTAAATAAAAAAATAAACATTGAGTGAGATACAAAGCTGATTTATTTGAGCTAATGGATATATATAAGCTGTTTCAGAATAAAAGTGACAACAAAAGTACTACACACAATCCAAATTTAATATGTTAATACATATTAATATTATTTATCGATCAAATTTTCCGTTCATTTTTCATTACTATAGTTTTAATATATCATTTTTTTTATGCACAATTGATAACTTTTCAGATTCTGAAAAAGCTAATGAACTAATGTCTTATGAAAGAAAAAAATATGCATAGAATGCACATAAATCCTGCATTTGGTGAAATTTAGGAGCCTTTGATTAGTCTGTAAATAAAAATAAAACTACTTGATTTGTTAACTAGAAAGATCTTTACCATATTATACAATATAGTCTTGCATACCCCAAAAAGAACATTTTATATAAGATTCCTTAATATTTTGTGCATCCAGACCAATCTTTTTGAGGTTTAACCTATATTGTAAATCTTTTTTCATCGACTTGATACTATTGTTGGAATATAGATTTGGTACTGATTACCTGGTATGATGCAGAGGTGGTAATTTCTGAAAAATGGCTACACCTAATGTCAGGATGGATTATTAGCAAAGTGTTTAGAAACAGCAATAAAATGTTGGTGAAAACAGCAATGCTGGAGTGGCATGAAAGTAACATGTACTAACAAATCGTAAATCTGTTATTCATGAAATGATCACAAAAAAATTAATTTAATAGAAAAAACAAAATAAGTACAAAGGCAAAAAAGACATTGAAATGATGTAAGGACAAAGACGTTGAAAAGACGTCACAAGATAGATGTTAAAAAGACGTCACAAGATAGACGTTGAAAAGACGTTCACAAAAGACGTTGAAATGACGTTATCTAAATGACGTTGAAAAGACGTCTGAAAAAGACGTCTTTCCTTATATCAAATTCAACCAGAAAAAGACGTTTTCCTGACGTCACCAAAAGACGTCTTTTCAACCTAAAAACAACCACTTTTGCCTGCTGGGACGCGACGGTCTCCTGAACTATTTATTATCTTAGGGTTTATCCTCCATTATTTACCATTGTCTGTGTCGTCACTGTTTAGTATCCAAGACTGCTATGAACGGTGTAGGGCGGTACTTGTGTAACCGATTTTGCGGTAAGTTAAACTTGACTTCTATCGTTTCCCCGCTATTTCATGGTCACACAAGCATTTTGGACATACAAAATAAGTGCAAAAAATATCCTGCCAGCCGCCGGATTGTGTTCCGTGCCGGAACCCGGGATTGAAACGGGGGCCTTTAGATCTTCAGTCTAACGCTCTCCCAACTGAGCTATTCCGGCTGACGAGGGTTAGGTGCTATTTTTATGCTTTTATTTCTCGGTTTACTTTTTCTATCACTATTCACCAAGCGAAAGCAAAAGTAATACATTTATTCACAGGCTGCTGTATTATAATAAATACATGGAATCGATTCAGTGATTGAAAGTGAATTAAACTGGCGTGACTGTGTGTAAGGCAGACACAGACAGAAATAGCTGACCGAACAGGGATTTTAGCAACCCGTTTTCATTATTTAATATTTAGGTTTTGAGAATACAGTCTTCTCGACGCGACGGTCTCCTGAACTATTTATTATCTTAGGGTTTATCCTCCATTATTTACCATTGTCTGTGTCGTCACTGTTTAGTATCCAAGACTGCTATGAACGGTGTAGGGCGGTACTTGTGTAACCGATTTTGCGGTAAGTTAAACTTGACTTCTATCGTTTCCCCGCTATTTCATGGTCACACAAGCATTTTGGACATACAAAATAAGTGCAAAAAATATCCTGCCAGCCGCCGGATTGTGTTCCGTGCCGGAACCCGGGATTGAACCGGGGGCCTTTAGATCTTCAGTCTAACGCTCTCCCAACTGAGCTATTCCGGCTGACGAGGGTTAGGTGCTATTTTTATGCTTTTATTTCTCGGTTTACTTTTTCTATCACTATTCACCAAGCGAAAGCAAAAGTAATACATTTATTCACAGGCTGCTGTATTATAATAAATACATGGAATCGATTCAGTGATTGAAAGTGAATTAAACTGGCGTGACTGTGTGTAAGGCAGACACAGACAGAAATAGCTGACCGAACAGGGATTTTAGCAACCCGTTTTCATTATTTAATATTTAGGTTTTGAGAATACAGTCTTCTCGACGCGACGGTCTCCTGAACTATTTATTATCTTAGGGTTTATCCTCCATTATTTACCATTGTCTGTGTCGTCACTGTTTAGTATCCAAGACTGCTATGAACGGTGTAGGGCGGTACTTGTGTAACCGATTTTGCGGTAAGTTAAACTTGACTTCTATCGTTTCCCCGCTATTTCATGGTCACACAAGCACTTTGGACATACAAAATAAGTGCAAAAAATATCCTGCCAGCCGCCGGATTGTGTTCCGTGCCGGAACCCTGGATTGAACCGGGGGCCTTTAGATCTTCAGTCTAACGCTCTCCCAACTGAGCTATTCCGGCTGACGAGGGTTAGGTGCTATTTTTATGCTTTTATTTCTCGGTTTACTTTTTCTATCACTATTCACCAAGCGAAAGCAAAAGTAATACATTTATTCACAGGCTGCTGTATTATAATAAATACATGGAATCGATTCAGTGATTGAAAGTGAATTAAACTGGCGTGACTGTGTGTAAGGCAGACACAGACAGAAATAGCTGACCGAACAGGGATTTTAGCAACCCGTTTTCATTATTTAATATTTAGGTTTTGAGAATACAGTCTTCTCGACGCGACGGTCTCCTGAACTATTTATTATCTTAGGGTTTATCCTCCATTATTTACCATTGTCTGTGTCGTCACTGTTTAGTATCCAAGACTGCTATGAACGGTGTAGGGCGGTACTTGTGTAACCGATTTTGCGGTAAGTTAAACTTGACTTCTATCGTTTCCCCGCTATTTCATGGTCACACAAGCATTTTGGACATACAAAATAAGTGCAAAAAATATCCTGCCAGCCGCCGGATTGTGTTCCGTGCCGGAACCCGGGATTGAACCGGGGGCCTTTAGATCTTCAGTCTAACGCTCTCCCAACTGAGCTATTCCGGCTGACGAGGGTTAGGTGCTATTTTTATGCTTTTATTTCTCGGTTTACTTTTTCTATCACTATTCACCAAGCGAAAGCAAAAGTAATACATTTATTCACAGGCTGCTGTATTATAATAAATACATGGAATCGATTCAGTGATTGAAAGTGAATTAAACTGGCGTGACTGTGTGTAAGGCAGACACAGACAGAAATAGCTGACCGAACAGGGATTTTAGCAACCCGTTTTCATTATTTAATATTTAGGTTTTGAGAATACAGTCTTCTCGACGCGACGGTCTCCTGAACTATTTATTATCTTAGGGTTTATCCTCCATTATTTACCATTGTCTGTGTCGTCACTGTTTAGTATCCAAGACTGCTATGAACGGTGTAGGGCGGTACTTGTGTAACCGATTTTGCGGTAAGTTAAACTTGACTTCTATCGTTTCCCCGCTATTTCATGGTCACACAAGCATTTTGGACATACAAAATAAGTGCAAAAAATATCCTGCCTGCCAGCCGCCGGATTGTGTTCCGTGCCGGAACCCGGGATTGAACCGGGGGCCTTTAGATCTTCAGTCTAACGCTCTCCCAACTGAGCTATTCCGGCTGACGAGGGTTAGGTGCTATTTTTATGCTTTTATTTCTCGGTTTACTTTTTCTATCACTATTCACCAAGCGAAAGCAAAAGTAATACATTTATTCACAGGCTGCTGTATTATAATAAATACATGGAATCGATTCAGTGATTGAAAGTGAATTAAACTGGCGTGACTGTGTGTAAGGCAGACACAGACAGAAATAGCTGACCGAACAGGGATTTTAGCAACCCGTTTTCATTATTTAATATTTAGGTTTTGAGAATACAGTCTTCTCGACGCGACGGTCTCCTGAACTATTTATTATCTTAGGGTTTATCCTCCATTATTTACCATTGTCTGTGTCGTCACTGTTTAGTATCCAAGACTGCTATGAACGGTGTAGGGCGGTACTTGTGTAACCGATTTTGCGGTAAGTTAAACTTGACTTCTATCGTTTCCCCGCTATTTCATGGTCACACAAGCATTTTGGACATACAAAATAAGTGCAAAAAATATCCTGCCAGCCGCCGGATTGTGTTCCGTGCCGGAACCCGGGATTGAACCGGGGGCCTTTAGATCTTCAGTCTAACGCTCTCCCAACTGAGCTATTCCGGCTGACGAGGGTTAGGTGCTATTTTTATGCTTTTATTTCTCGGTTTACTTTTTCTATCACTATTCACCAAGCGAAAGCAAAAGTAATACATTTATTCACAGGCTGCTGTATTATAATAAATACATGGAATCGATTCAGTGATTGAAAGTGAATTAAACTGGCGTGACTGTGTGTAAGGCAGACACAGACAGAAATAGCTGACCGAACAGGGATTTTAGCAACCCGTTTTCATTATTTAATATTTAGGTTTTGAGAATACAGTCTTCTCGACGCGACGGTCTCCTGAACTATTTATTATCTTAGGGTTTATCCTCCATTATTTACCATTGTCTGTGTCGTCACTGTTTAGTATCCAAGACTGCTATGAACGGTGTAGGGCGGTACTTGTGTAACCGATTTTGCGGTAAGTTAAACTTGACTTCTATCGTTTCCCCGCTATTTCATGGTCACACAAGCATTTTGGACATACAAAATAAGTGCAAAAAATATCCTGCCAGCCGCCGGATTGTGTTCCGTGCCGGAACCCGGGATTGAACCGGGGGCCTTTAGATCTTCAGTCTAACGCTCTCCCAACTGAGCTATTCCGGCTGACGAGGGTTAGGTGCTATTTTTATGCTTTTATTTCTCGGTTTACTTTTTCTATCACTATTCACCAAGCGAAAGCAAAAGTAATACATTTATTCACAGGCTGCTGTATTATAATAAATACATGGAATCGATTCAGTGATTGAAAGTGAATTAAACTGGCGTGACTGTGTGTAAGGCAGACACAGACAGAAATAGCTGACCGAACAGGGATTTTAGCAACCCGTTTTCATTATTTAATATTTAGGTTTTGAGAATACAGTCTTCTCGACGCGACGGTCTCCTGAACTATTTATTATCTTAGGGTTTATCCTCCATTATTTACCATTGTCTGTGTCGTCACTGTTTAGTATCCAAGACTGCTATGAACGGTGTAGGGCGGTACTTGTGTAACCGATTTTGCGGTAAGTTAAACTTGACTTCTATCGTTTCCCCGCTATTTCATGGTCACACAAGCATTTTGGACATACAAAATAAGTGCAAAAAATATCCTGCCAGCCGCCGGATTGTGTTCCGTGCCGGAACCCGGGATTGAACCGGGGGCCTTTAGATCTTCAGTCTAACGCTCTCCCAACTGAGCTATTCCGGCTGACGAGGGTTAGGTGCTATTTTTATGCTTTTATTTCTCGGTTTACTTTTTCTATCACTATTCACCAAGCGAAAGCAAAATAATACATTTATTCACAGGCTGCTGTATTATAATAAATACATGGAATCGATTCAGTGATTGAAAGTGAATTAAACTGGCGTGACTGTGTGTAAGGCAGACACAGACAGAAATAGCTGACCGAACAGGGATTTTAGCAACCCGTTTTCATTATTTAATATTTAGGTTTTGAGAATACAGTCTTCTCGACGCGACGGTCTCCTGAACTATTTATTATCTTAGGGTTTATCCTCCATTATTTACCATTGTCTGTGTCGTCACTGTTTAGTATCCAAGACTGCTATGAACGGTGTAGGGCGGTACTTGTGTAACCGATTTTGCGGTAAGTTAAACTTGACTTCTATCGTTTCCCCGCTATTTCATGGTCACACAAGCATTTTGGACATACAAAATAAGTGCAAAAAATATCCTGCCAGCCGCCGGATTGTGTTCCGTGCCGGAACCCGGGATTGAACCGGGGGCCTTTAGATCTTCAGTCTAACGCTCTCCCAACTGAGCTATTCCGGCTGACGAGGGTTAGGTGCTATTTTTATGCTTTTATTTCTCGGTTTACTTTTTCTATCACTATTCACCAAGCGAAAGCAAAAGTAATACATTTATTCACAGGCTGCTGTATTATAATAAATACATGGAATCGATTCAGTGATTGAAAGTGAATTAAACTGGCGTGACTGTGTGTAAGGCAGACACAGACAGAAATAGCTGACCGAACAGGGATTTTAGCAACCCGTTTTCATTATTTAATATTTAGGTTTTGAGAATACAGTCTTCTCGACGCGACGGTCTCCTGAACTATTTATTATCTTAGGGTTTATCCTCCATTATTTACCATTGTCTGTGTCGTCACTGTTTAGTATCCAAGACTGCTATGAACGGTGTAGGGCGGTACTTGTGTAACCGATTTTGCGGTAAGTTAAACTTGACTTCTATCGTTTCCCCGCTATTTCATGGTCACACAAGCATTTTGGACATACAAAATAAGTGCAAAAAATATCCTGCCAGCCGCCGGATTGTGTTCCGTGCCGGAACCCGGGATTGAACCGGGGGCCTTTAGATCTTCAGTCTAACGCTCTCCCAACTGAGCTATTCCGGCTGACGAGGGTTAGGTGCTATTTTTATGCTTTTATTTCTCGGTTTACTTTTTCTATCACTATTCACCAAGCGAAAGCAAAAGTAATACATTTATTCACAGGCTGCTGTATTATAATAAATACATGGAATCGATTCAGTGATTGAAAGTGAATTAAACTGGCGTGACTGTGTGTAAGGCAGCCACAGAAAGTCAACGCACTGGAACAATGTAGGGATTTATTTTGAAAACACTACTTTTACGTACAACCTTAGGAATGGTTCCCCTCTTTTATTATATTGGGTCCAGTATAAGTAGCTTGTGCTAAATAGCTTCGTCCAAAATTTAAACAGTATCATGTCGAAATTATTCATTAACCATGCGTAGCAAAAAACACACAAGCACATACCACAAACAATGTTTGGGAAGCATATGTTACTTCAACAATTCGTGTTAATTGTCAAATTGAAAGAGTAAAGAAATAAAATTTAAAATTTATATTTTTGATGTAAAGATACGAGTGCATAAGAAATTTGAAGCTTGCCGATGTAATTCGTGAAATACTTCAAGCAAAATAATATAATGATACAATGCCTTTTCATAATCCAATTATCTAACTAATTAATAAAAGAAACACAAATATATACATTAATTTTAAGATAAGAATGCATTAAAAGAAAATACGATGCATACCCTATAAATCATGAAATAATCCAAGAAATAAAATTGAAGTGATCAAATACATTACGTAATGTAACATAACACTATCTAAGTATGTCTTTTTATATATAGAATATAGGACATTTTGTTTGTGATACAGACTTTATCACGGCCAGTATCAGGTGAGCCCGTAGGGCGAACCTGATACGTTAAGCCGTGATAAAGTCTGTATCACAAACAAAATGTCCTATATTCCTTTTATCGGTAATTTTCAAAAAGAGTATTTTTTTGTCAATTTATGCCTTATTTTATAAGGAACTACTTTTTTGGTCGAAGTGATCTGTGAAAAATGGTTTGCAACGTCATTTAGCGTCAACGTCATTCAATTGGAATGTGGGGTTATGAATGGACGTGTTTTTTCATTCATCCTCTGTAAGGCAAGTTTTTTTTATCGTTTATGTACAGTAATAGTTTGTGAATGAGAATCTTTTATTTTACTCTTAATTATAATATGGGGTGTCAGATTTTGTTTTTAATATTTTGCTCTTTGACGAACCGTATTTCAAATTTATTTTGTCAACTGACCGATTGTCCAATTATGTGTCAGTTCCCCCTTTAATAAATGTTTTCTACAATTTGTATTTTACATCGTTATCATTTCTGGTAACTGTTCAGTGCTGTGTTATTTCAAATTTTCAGTACTTTGCAGTGGCCAGGGGGGGATACGATTTACACATCATGCATAAATGCGATGAGTTGTAGGTTCTTGTAAAGGCCGAATTTTCCTGCTGTAATAATCCTATTACAGTTTTGTGATTTGTCAGATTAACTCTCAAAAATGGAGAGGTCATTCGCAAGTTCTTGTGGTGAATGAACAGGAATTCTGGATTGTCACTTGATGTTGATGTTTGTGCAATTTGAAGAGTTTTGTTCAGAAACTATTATTGTTAACGGAAGGTAGCTACGAAAACGGAACTGCTGGTCCCGTCGTGTTCGTTTTCTTTAGGGGGCGGTTAGATCGTTTTTATTTTATCTTGCTTTCACGTTTGTTTATTTTTGAACATTCTGTTTGTTACTGTGACGTTATAATCGTTAGATTCCTACGCAGCCTACTGACCCGATAAATTCGGTGATAAATGCCAGTACGTTGTTACTGACTTTATCACTGGTACACATCAAAGGGAAAATGTACAAATTAAAGATAATATCAATTTATCTATCTAATTAATAAAAGAAACACAAATATATACATTTTATTATGTTAAGATAAGTATGCATTTAAAAAATACGAAGCTTACCATATAAATCATGAAATAATCCAAGAAATAAAATTGAAGTGATCAATTCTTTCTGGATCAATTCTTTCTGATTCTTTCTAGCGAGGATGAGAGTGGTCAAGAGCGCATTAACATACAATTTTGTACATCTTTACTACTCCTTATTAGACTAGGGAAAAATGTTGTTTAAAACTTGAAGGATTAAACAAATACGAAAAACTGTAAATGAAGTATTTTTTTTTAAATATTTAATTAGCCATTATATCACTTATAACATGAACTTTATTGTAGAGTATGGGTTTTGACCTGAAAAGCGTTAAATTAATGGTAAATTATAGCCGAAAACAATTATATAGTATTAACAGAGACATATAATTACAATTAAGTAAATGAATTCTTCATTTTCAATGACATGGCAAGTTTTACAATATTCAGTCATCTTTTTGAGTCATCTCTTCGAGTTTAAATATCTCAGTGGCATTATTTCTAGGTTGTGATCGCCAAAACGAAGTTTTGTATTTAGCACCTTCTTATAGAGAGATCATGGCCTGGTAATAAAAATCTTTCAAGATTAAGTTAACAAAATTGAATAACATTTGTTTCGTCATAACGTTTTATCTTATTGTTTAATATTTTTTCAACCAATCTCTTGCTTACAGATTTATAAGGTAACTTCATTCATATTGTTGCAATATTACCTTATCAAACAACTAATTATCATGAAATATACTTTTGATTTATGTATACCAATTAAGAATGTGTACCTATGCTGTCAAGATATTTTGATAGTATAAAAGCTTCTTTTAAAATAAAGTTTATGTTCTCGGTATTAAGTCTTGTTAAATAAATTAGGATCTGTGATACGCTAGAATGTTCTATTGATAATCTGCCAAGTTCAGCCCGGGCTCACATGTTAGAAGCCGTCTTTTTAATGCCCGTTAAGAATTTACAAAAAACTCAAGTGCACTTTTTCAAAATTACTGTAACAACCTGACGTTAAATGCAAGCTCCAACTGGTACACAGTTCTCACTTCCTGAAGTTAAAACCAAGCTCCAAATGGTATACAGTTTTCACTTCCTAAATTTAAACCCAAGCTCCAAATGGTATACAGTTCTCACTTCTTAAATTTAAACCAAAGCTCCAAATGGTAAACATTTCTCACTTTCTGACGTTAAACCAAATCTACAAATGGTAACCAGTCATACTTAGATACTATAAAGGAATCCCCATATTTCGTTAAACATTAAACAATTAAACATTGAAGCTTACTGTAATCTAGAATAATACCTGAGTCAGTAGCTTAATTTTTATCGACGTGTTTTATTTCTCCAATACAATCATCGTCTCAAGTCAGGGATTACTTGGGAGGATAAATTCAATGTGTTAGTAGTAGAAACCTGTGACAGTACCATGAAGGAGGAGGAAGCCAAGTCCACACTTGTCAATACGGCACAAGTTATTTATTGTCAGGATTTCAATTGGTTTTGTGTGTGTGTGTGTGTTTTTTTAATTTTTTTTTAATTTTGTGTTGTTGTTTTGTTTTGTTTTGACCTTCGCTTTGTTTTTTGTATTGTTTCTTTTGTTTTGGTTTTGGATTGTTTATGTTATGTTATGATGCACGAAACCAACGCCAGTTATCATTATAAGGACCAGAGCACTAATGAAACAGTAAAATTGAAGATTTGAGAAACGATTTCAATAACAGATATATAAACAAGAACGATTGGAACTTCGAATTCTCGCGAGAACATGCGTATTGTGTTTAGTAGAATACAAACAAAAGTATCTAAAATACAATACATACGTCTAAGCTCAAACAAGGTTAAATTGTGAAGATTTTTTTAACTCTGAGTTTTGACAACTTTCCCTACTAAAGAATGTGTTTTTCAAATGCACTTCCGGAACGTGTCAAATCTTATTGACAAGCATTTTAGAAATAAATACAATTAACAGTATAAAACATATTTCTATTAATCAAATGTATGAAGATTGCAAAGTAAGTGAAGGTCGGTCCTACATCATATTTCATGTCATAACAAGAAGTTCTACTTCTATATGATATCTGATTTTACTAAATTGTTGAATCTGAAGATTATCATACTTTAAATGTTATTTAAAACTATAGATTTATTAACCTTGGTGATTTTTTTGTGTACAGCAACAGTTTGGTTTTAGACATAACTACACGATAACTGATAGAAATTTCGCGAACTCCTAGCTTGGGATGATGTTTATGCTTGAACTAGAGGCTCCCAGGAGCCTGTATCGCTCACCTGAACCTGAAACCAAACAACCCCTTTTTATCCAGCTTTTCTTTGCTATAAGGAATTGCCCAACACTTCTGCAAAAATCATTACATTGTAATTTTGACCTTTTAAGGGAATTAACTCCTATAAGAAGGAGCTTTTGATGCTTAGAGGGAGAAGGGAGGTTCACTTCAAATTTGCTGTACCTATTATACTTTTTTAACTATCAGTCGAAAACTCTCTCGACTCCCCCCCCCCCCCTTTCATTTTTTCTATTTTAAGCCAACGTAGCTATGTAGGTAGTCAGGTGTCATGATTTGCACAATTTTGGTAGAGGACGTCCTAAAGATGATGTGTGCAATGTTTCAAAGCAGTCCTTTCATTGGTTAAAGAGGAGAACATTTTTTAAAATCAAGTAAAATTGATTAAAAAAATGTTCAAGGAGAATAATTCCTAAACGGTTCATCAGACAATCTTGACCCTTAAGTCATTTTTGTAGCCCTCATAGAGCAGAACAATTAAGCAATGCTAACTTTTTCTCTAGTTCTAATAATTTTCAAGATTTTGAGGCAAAAATGTCAAAAATAATCAATTTCGACAATTAAAGGGCAATAACTCCTATAAGGAGTCCTCATACAACTTCAACCCAATGGAGTGTTTCGTAGAGCTTTTGATGCAGATGAAGGTATGTCTCTTTGGTTTTCCTGTATCTGTTACACTTTTTAAAATATAAGCCAAAAACTGTATTTTACCCCCCCCCCCCTTTCCGTCCTATTTTTAGCCATGGTGGCCATGTTAGTTAATCTGCAGCCATTGTTGGTGCAAACTTGGTTGAGGACATTTGACGGATGATGTGTACAAAGTTTCAAAGCAGTACTTTCAGTTGTTTCAGAGGAGAAGATTTTAAAAAATCAATTAAAACCGATAAAAAAAAACCCTGTTCAAGGGGAATAACTCTTAAACGGTTAATCAGACAATCTTGACCCTTAAGTCATTTTTGTAGCCCTCATAGAGCAGAACAATTAAGCAATGCTAACTGTTTCTCTAGTTCTAATAATTTTCAAGATTTTGAGGCAAAAATGGCAAAAATCATCAATTTTGACAATTAAAGGGCAATAACTCCTACAAGGAGTCATCATACAACTTTGACCCAATGGGGTGTTTTGTAGAGCTTTAGATGCTGAAGAAGGAAAGTCTCTTCGGTTTTCCTGTATCTGTTATACTTTTTGAACTATAAGCAAAAAACTGTATTTTGACCCCCCTGTTCTATTTTTAGCCACGGCGGCCATGTTGGTTGGTCTGAGGCCATGATTTGTGCAAACTTGGTAGAGGTCATTTTACTGATGATGTGTGCAAAGTTTCAAAGCAATCCCTTCAGTGGTTTTGGAGGAGAAGATTTTTTAAGAAAAGTTAACGACGACGACGACGACGACGGACGACGACGGACGCCAAGTGATGGCAATAGCTCACATGACCCTTTGGGTCAGGTGAGCTAAAAAAGGAAAAATGCAAGATGACGTTCTGCAGAAGACTTTTTCCAAATATATAGTAATAAAGGTCATTATGTTTTGTGCAGATCTTTAATGCCATGACAATGTTAGAACAACACTTTATACAGAATTATGTTAATGATATGCATGGTTCATTATACAACAATTATGATTGTGATACAAGGTTGGAAGCAGCTTCTGAAAAATTGAAAACTAGCAAGGAAAATGGCCTACCGTATAGTAGTAGGGGCAATTACGAATCTATATTCAGAAAAACACACAAGACACAAAACAGAAAGTAAAAGCCGAACCCAATAAAAACCATTGTTTCGAACAAGTAGGCAATGTCTGTCTCTAGTTAGACATCCGTCGAGCTACTTATTACCATATCAACGACATGGCCAAGTCCAGAAAGAGAAAAGACCTTAAACTATTATGCACATTCATCCTTATGCCGTTTTGCGAGACCTTATAGCCAGTCTTACGGGTTCTAGTCTCACTGCGGGCAGGGTGTACTCGACCTCAATCTTAATTGACAAGGATTGCCAGTTTTCCTACGAAGGTCGGGGTTCTTGTACTCCGGCTTCTCCCCCCCCCCCCTCCCCCCATAAAAACTGGACGCCATGATCATGATACAGCTGAAAAATTGCTGAAAGTGGCGTTAAACATCATTCAAACAAACAAACAATATAACCAGTCCGTTATAAAAAGAAACATTACTAAAATATACTTTTAAAAAGGCTTGATAACTATTTAAAAGACTCAAATGATATGTTACATCCATTGATCTGACAAATAACAGTAGGACTTCATGTCAGAATATGGGTGTATTAAACACAATTTATGGATCAATACCAAATATGCTTGTTTTGTCGACTTAAACAGGCGTCCGAAAAAGTAAGTAATTCTAATATGAAATATTTATACTATTACCTAGTTTACGGAATACAGAGGAGTTATCTCCCATTTGCAGGCAGATATCTGGTATTGGACAGATAGGAATAAATTACATATTTATTGTGACCTAATTGTTCCAGTGCAACTAAAATACACTGCCGAATTAGTTTTCACATTGCAATAGATTTACCAGAGACTGCTATATTTGTGAATAAAAAATACTGCAGAAAAACAACTATTTACTTACAGTACCTGCTACCTACTAAAGAACAGATAACTCTGCAAGTGGAAGATAATCTTCTTTACGGCAAGTACGGAATTAATTCATTTCTGGTAAATACTGCACTGAACGATATATAAGTTATATTGTGACCTCCAAGTTGTCCTCACAGAATGTTGTAGACCAAGGATGAGTCTAAAAATGATTGACGAATACCCTCGCCAGCTGGTCTATGTAAATTACCAAAAACTACTTTTTATTTATTGTACAAAGAAACATAAAGCAGTTAAAAAAAGGTTTATTTCAATGAAGATTCTAAATAATGTGTGTATAGTTTTGATCATGTGAGGCTTCAAAAACAGAATCAAAGATACAGATGAGTATTCAACAGCGAACAAGTCGATGACAGACAACCATGGTTAAAACAAATGAGACGACAATAAAACAAACAGTAGCAACACAACAAAAACCAAAACCGAATGACATGAAACCCACTAAAAACCGGGGGTGGGTTCAGGTGCTCCGTAAGAGAAAGCAAATCCTGCTCCACGCGTGTCACCCGTCGGGTCAGTTAGGAAAAATTCCGGTAAATCCGGTAAATAGTCATATCCGGGAGTAGTCATAATACGGTAAGAAGGAGGTAGTGGTTACGACAAGCGAAAAGTTTTGTTTGTTTGATAGTGTTTAACGCCACTTTCAGCAATTTTTCAGCTATATCATGGCGTCCAGTTTTTATTGGGAGAGGAAGCCGGAGTACCCGGAGAAAACCCCGGACCTGCGGTCGGAAAACTGGCAATCCTTGTCAATTAAGATTGGAGTCGAGTACACCCTGCCTGCAGTGAGAATCGAACCCGCAATCTCAGTGTTGACAGACCACGTGATCAATAGTAGACGAACTACCTTGACCACTCGGCCACCGAGGCCCCAAGCGAAAAGTCAATAGTAATTTGTGACACATATTTTCTGTAACGGTCAACCAAGTCATGATTACGGCCGTACACTTTTTGAAGTGATTATTTTAATTTTAATACCATTGGATTACCGATGATCTGTTGAAAAACACGTCCACCAAATATGACAAATATGTTATCAATCTGATGATTTCTATAGAACTGTTTTGTTAAAATCAGAGTGGTCCTTTGGGAAATATGATTTGTTCCTACCTAAAAATATATATTTATATCTAGGTTTAAAATACTTTTTGGTGAAGATCTTTTAATTTTACTTTTAGCTTATTATGGGGAATAATGGTATAAAGTGTAGAAAGGTCAAACGTTCTAACACTGTTGCATGAAGCGAAGAATTTAAAATTTTTCAATATCCATATCTGAAGTAGCTTGTCTCCCAGTATCTCTGAAGCCTGCTGTTTTGTAACGTATGCATCAAGTTCATCATCCTAAACTACCCCAAGTATTTCAATTTATTTTTATATGACCAAAATAGTAAAATCGATTTTACTGTAAAGCAGTGTAATCACTTGCATATATTCAAGCTCGACTCTGCCGATGGCAAGAAAAAAGTGAATATTACCTGCACAATTGTTTATATTGGTGATTTTTAAAAATAAATAATATAGTGATTCCTATACTATTTACTTGTGCCTGCAAGTGGATAATATAGGGATTCCTACTTGTGTAGGCAAATGGATAATATAGGGATTCCTACTTGTGTAGGCAAATGGATAATATAGGGATTCCTACTTGTGTAGGCAAATGGATAATATAGGGATTCCTACTTGTGTAGGCAAATGGATAATATAGGGATTCCTACTTGTGTAGGCAAATGGATAATATAGGGATTCCTACTTGTGTAGGCAAATGGATAATATAGGGATTCCTACTTGTGTAGGCAAATGGATAATATAGGGATTCCTACTTGTGTAGGCAAATGGATAATATAGGGATTCCTACTTGTGTAGGCAAATGGATAATATAGGGATTCCTACTTGTGTAGGCAAATGGATAATATAGGGATTCCTACTTGTGTAGGCAAATGGATAATATAGGGATTCCTACTTGTGTAGGCAAATGGATAATATAGGGATTCCTACTTGTGTACGCAAGTGAATAATATAGGGATTCCTACTTGTGTACGCAAGTGGATAATATAGGGATTCCTACTTGTGTACGCAAGTGAATAATATAGGGATTCCTACTTGTGTACGCAAGTGGATAATATAGGGATTTCTATACTATTTACTTGTGTACGCAAGTGGCAAATATGGAGATTCCTACTTGTGTACGCAAGTGGATAATATATGGATTCCTACTGTGTACGCCGCAAGTGGATAATATAGGGATTTCTACTTGTGTAGGCAAATGGATAATATAGGGATTCCTACTTGTGTAGGCAAATGGATAATATAGGGATTCCTACTTGTGTAGGCAAGTGGATAATATAGGGATTCCTACTAGTGTAGGCAAATGGATAATATAGGGATTCCTACTTGTGTACGCAAGTGAATAATATAGGGATTCCTACTTGTGTACGCAAGTGGATAATATAGGGATTCCTACTTGTGTACGCAAGTGAATAATATAGGGATTCCTACTTGTGTACGCAAGTGGATAATATAGGGATTTCTATACTATTTACTTGTGTACGCAAGTGGTCAATATGGAGATTCCTACTTGTGTACGCAAGTGGATAATATATGGATTCCTACTGTGTACGCAAGTGGATAATATATGGATTTCTACTTGTGTACACAAGTGGAGTATATAGGGATTCCTACTGTGTACGCAAGTGGATAATATAGGGATTCCTACTTGTGTACGCAAGTGGAAAATATAGGGATTCATATACTATTTACTTGTGTATGCAAGTGGATAATATAGAGATTCCTACTTGTGTAGGCAAATGGATAATATAGGGATTCCTATACTATTTACTTGTGTACGCAGGTGGATAATATAGTGATTCCTATACTATTTACTTGTGTACGCAAGTGGATAATATAGGGATTCCTATACTATTTACTTGTGTCTGCAAGTGGATAATATAGGGATTCCTACTTGTGTACGCAAGTGGATAATATAGGTATTCCTACTTGTGTACGCAAGTGGATAATATAGGGATTTCTATAATATTTACTTGTGTACGCAAGTGGCAAATATGGAGATTCCTACTTGTGTACGCAAGTGGATAATATAGGGATTCCTACTGTGTACGCAAGTGGATAATAAAGGGATTTCTACTTGTGTAAGCAAGTGGATAATATGGGGATTCCTACTGTGTACGCAAGTGGATAATATAAGGATTCCTACTTGTGTACGCAAGTTGATAATATAGGGATTCCTATACTATTTACTTGTGCACGCAAGTGGATAATATAGTGATTCATATACTATTTATTTGTGTATGCAAGTGGATAATATAGGAATTCCTACTTGTGTAGGCAAATGAATAATATAGGGATTCCTATACTATTTACTTGTGTACGCAAGTGGATAATATAGTGATTCATATATTATTTACATGTGTATGCAAGTGGATAATACAGGAATTCATACTTGTGTACGCAAGTAGATAATATAGGGATTTCTACTTGTGTACACAAGTGGATAATATAGGGATTCCTACTGTGTACGCAAGTGGATAATATAGGGATTCCTACTTGTGTACGCAAGTGGAAAATATAGGGATTCATATACTATTTACTTGTGTATGCAAGTGGATAATATAGATTCCTACTTGTGTAGGCAAATGGATAATATAGGGATTCCTATACTATTTACTTGTGTACGCAGGTGGATAATATAGTGATTCCTATACTATTTACTTGTGTACGCAAGTGGATAATATAGGGATTCCTATACTATTTACTTGTGTCTGCAAGTGGATAATATAGGGATTCCTACTTGTGTACGCAAGTGGATAATATAGGTATTCCTACTTGTGTACGCAAGTGGATAATATAGGGATTTCTATAATATTTACTTGTGTACGCAAGTGGCAAATATGGAGATTCCTACTTGTGTACGCAAGTGGATAATATAGGGATTCCTACTGTGTACGCAAGTGGATAATAAAGGGATTTCTACTTGTGTAAGCAAGTGGATAATATGGGGATTCCTACTGTGTACGCAAGTGGATAATATGGATTCCTACTTGTGTACGCAAGTGGAAAATATAGGGATTCATATACTATTTACTTGTGTATGCAAGTGGATAATATAGAGATTCCTACTTGTGTAGGCAAATGGATAATATAGGGATTCCTATACTATTTACTTGTGTACGCAGGTGGACAATATAGTGATTCCTATACTATTTACTTGTGTACGCAAGTGGATAATATAGGGATTCCTATACTATTTACTTGTGTCTGCAAGTGGATAATATAGGGATTCCTACTTGTGTACGCAAGTGGATAATATAGGTATTCCTACTTGTGTACGCAAGTGGATAATATAGAGATTTCTATAATATTTACTTGTGTACGCAAGTGGCAAATATGGAGATTCCTACTTGTGTACGCAAGTGGATAATATAGGGATTCCTACTGTGTACGCAAGTGGATAATAAAGGGATTTCTACTTGTGTAAGCAAGTGGATAATATGGGGATTCCTACTGTGTACGCAAGTGGATAATATAAGGATTCCTACTTGTGTACGCAAGTTGATAATATAGGGATTCCTATACTATTTACTTGTGCACGCAAGTGGATAATATAGTGATTCATATACTATTACTTGTGTATGCAAGTGGATAATATAGGAATTCCTACTTGTGTAGGCAAATGAATAATATAGGGATTCCTATACTATTTACTTGTGTACGCAAGTGGATAATATAGTGATTCATATATTATTTACATGTGTATGCAAGTGGATAATACAGGAATTCCTACTTGTGTACGCAAGTAGATAATATAGGGATTTCTACTGTGTGCGCAAGTGGATAATATAGGGATTCCTACTTGTGTACGCAAGTGGATAATAAAGGGATTCCTACTTTTGTTCGCAAGTGGATAATATAAGGATTCCTACTTTTGTTCGCAAGTGGATGATATAGTGATTCCTATACTATTTCCTTGTGTACGCAAGTGGATAATATAGTGATTTATATACTATTTACTTGTGTACCCAAGTGGATAATATAGGGATTCCTACTTGTGTACCCAAGTGGATAATATAGGGATTCCTACTTGTGTACGCAAGTGGATAATATAGGGATTCTTATACTATTTACTTGTGTACGCAAGTGGATAATATAGTGATTCCTATACTATTTACTTGTGTACGCAAGCGGATAATATAGGAAAGATGTAACTCTAATAGCAAATAAAAAATGCAAAGGGACTTTTGACAAGTCTAATTATTTGTTGGAAAAAACTTGAAGATGACCAAAGACATTATACGTGGTATAAAGCCACATTTAAATGTCGTCTAGTCAAACTTAAATGGCGTCATTTAAACATTGCTGAATGGTTATATTAACATGCAGCAACTAATTTATTTAATTGTTCTTTATTTCATGAAATCTTTTAAAGCAGTTATTCACGTACTTTTCACATCACGTCATCGAAATATTAATTTAAACAGTATCATGTCAGACAACTCGTCCTTCCGAGGACAAGTCGTCCACTATTCAAGACAACGCCCAATATCCGTGACAACTCGTCCACTGTTCAAGATAACTCTTCGCACTTTGTTTATTTATTTTTTTTCAAATTTTTTTTTGGTTCATTCTCGTTTATCCAGCTTTCAAGTAAAAAAGTTACTACATGTATAAATTAAAAATTAGATAAATGATATCAAAAGCAATTAAGAACAAAGGACTTTTATTTTTATTTGTGTTGTTTGACAAATTGTGTTTAACGCCACTTTCAGCAATTTTTCAGCTATATCATGGCGTCCAGTTTTTTTGGAGAGGAAACCGGAGTACCCGGAGAAAACACCCGACCTGCGGTAGGAAAACTGGCAATCCTTGTCAAGTAAGATAGAAGTCGAGTACACTCTGCAGTGAGAATCTAACCGGCAATCTAAGTAATGACAGACCACGTAATAAATAGTAGACGAACTACCTTAACCACTGGGCATACTGGTCTACTCGATTTATCGCTGTGGATTGAAATGCACCCAGAGAATCTGTCAGTGTTACGGCTTTTCCGATTTTTTTATGTGTTAACATTGCTTGATGGATAGCAAGCGTTTCGGTGGTATAAACAGAGAGATATGGAGATTGACACTACTAAGGATGATGATGTGGGTTTTTAACGTCCTACACTGATAAATTAATACCCTCGGTCGGACGGTTGTTAGTGTAAGTAGTTCATGGACTCCACCGCGTGGTGGTTTTTGTCGAAGCCCGGCATTCGGGATACCTGGTCGAAAAACTCGGCAGCATTTGTCCTACTAGCGGCCAAGCTGCTCCGATGTAACGTTGGCCTACTCCAGTACCCCACATGGGTAAGAGCGTTTCCGCACTATAAACTATCGTCGAGGTCTTACACTACTAAAAAGGATTGATTTGATTGGGGAGTTTTTTTGAGTCCTACACCGACAACTTAATGCCCTTGGTCGAACGGTCCTTACATGAATTTGTGGGAGTTTAATAATGTGTTTATTTTAGTATTATTGAATAAATTGATTTTTTATTTAATTCGTTTTTAATTATTATACAAAATAATTCATTATTAAGGTAAAGGTGGTATGTATCCTTACCCATATTTATTGTACCTTTTACAGAGCATAATTTTTTGCTTTTATCATTGTTATTTTTTATTTACTTAATTTTGTGTTATTTTAAACACTTCTAAGGAACATGATACCAGGGTAAAAATAAATCTAAATCTAAATAAATCTAAATCTAGATCTGATTTGATTGGACATATTTCAACCTATGGGATCTATAATGACAAATTTTCGGTGCAATAAATCATAGTATATAATTTATGATTTAAATCAACACATACAATAAGTCCGTGCAAGACCGTTTTACGGTAGTCAAGGACGTAAAAAAAACCCATAAGTAAGTAACACATACACTTGAAATTCTTTATGATCTGAAGAGGAATCAAACAATTGACAACTCTTTACTTAGCAAACATGGTAAATAGCTGACAATCAAAACTTAAAAATAGATCATGTCAAGGTGAGATGTCAAAAAATATATCAGTAATTTCATCCAATCGGATCTCAAGGCAAAGGTTTAAGGTCTGTGCAATAAATCAATATATTTAACATATCTCATAAATTAGGGAAGAGAAAAAAATATTGAAATAGTAATATGTTTGAACTTAGGAAGCGTAGATTGCACATGTAAAAATCAAACTTGATAGCACTATTAGTACAATGTTCCATCAAGGACAGTCTATACTTTAGTAGTATAGACTGTTCCTGGCTGGTTCCATTCAATGAACATTTTCTCGTATCTTCCGACCAATATAATTTTTGTTTAAAATATATTTATTAATTAAATCACAGATACATAATTACATATGTCTCTGGTTATATGAAAAATCTAAATAGCGAGTTTGTCTTGATTTTTGTGGGCGAGTTATCTCGTGGCTTGACTCGCATTCATTTAAACATTAATATCCTGTGGTTGTTTGAAATGTCTTCATCCAATCTAATAAATACAGTGCACAAAAACTTTGAGATCAACTTTTGTTGATAAAGATGTTTTCAATTTTTTTCAGCAACACAGCAGAGACATAAAATATTACTCTGCATGTCTCTGATGATTCCAGTAAGATTTCGATTTGAGATAGTGCCGGTCTCCCTATTTACCGACAAGAACCGTCAAGAACCGACAAGAAGTGAATTACCGACAAGAAGCATTTTTTTACGGACAAAAAGCATTTTTCACAGACAAACAAGACAAAAAAGATCATTTGTTGTAATTATAATGAAAAGAAAATTAAAAAAAAGATATTTAATTTTTTTTGTGTAATTTTGTTGTCGTTGTTTTGTTGTACATGTAGTGTAGTATTTACCTACAACAAGAAAGTTTGATAATAAATTTGTATATAACTAAGTCATAATAAATTAGTAAATTCTTTTAAAAAAATATGCTTAAATATATTATAATTTCAGACAATAATATGCACTATGTAATAATTGATAATCGGGATGATTAATTGAAGGCACGTGTCGGTAATATCATTTATGATTGTGTAATCCTTTGATTGTTTCAATCACTGCCATAATTGACACACGCCTCGTGATAATTGTTTCTTTTGAAGAACTGTTAAATGCTTATCGTAAAACAACAAACTGTAAAGCCAGTTGAAAACTAAATTATAACCGTTGTTGTGAAAAAAGTCGATGATTCAGTTTTTATTACATTTTTAATTGTTTTTGTTGTTGTTATTATTAGCGGAATCTGATAACGAATACAGAAAACTTAAAAAAAATAAACAAAATAAACAAAACTACACCGTAAATCACAAAAATCTATTTTTTTAATTTCTTTGCATAATAATCACAACAAAAAATCTTTTTTTCTTTCTTGTCGGTAAAAAAATGGTTTCTTGTCGGTAAAAAAAAGCTTCTTGTCGGTAATTATACCTTCTTGTCGGTTCTTGACGGTTCTTGTCGGTAAATAGTGGGACCCGAGAGTGCTATTCTTGACTTCCGCTTCCGGTATTCTTTGTGTTGTATTCTGCAGAACAACTATGGATGAAAAGAAAAAAACGCTGAATGTAGACGAAGATGAAGACAGTGACAATAGTCGCAGATCTAGTAGAAGAAAAAAAGCAAAAGTAATGGGATTCGTGGGAAAAAGTCATTTACCTCGACCTTACTTTGTCTTTAAGTCTCATACCAGAATATCTTAAAGCTTCAACAAAGGCTTTTATATACATGTAGCCTATACAAGTCCTGACATTTATTTTAACAATACAAATATCAAATTATAGAATGTCCCATGGCATTACCATTAATGTATCCAGTTCACGTTTCAAAAGATAGATTTGATAGCACACATGCACCGTTTTGATTACCTCCCATACACTGTCTAAGGTTCTGCATTTGTTAGCTTTCCTTCGTATGTGATTTTGGTAGACTGTAATCATATAGTACTGAAATCTGACAGGAAGAAGAACTGGCACCAAGTAAGGTGTGTGGTGTAGCATACATGCCAACCCTACCTCTTTGAGCGGTAGACTACCGATTTTTGTGGTCGATCTACCGACTAACGATTTGACATTTTTTTCTACTGCTTTCCTAAATTATCACCGATTTTTAATTTATTCTTCTCCCAAATTCATTTGACTGAAATTATTGCTTAAAGTCAATTCTTGACCCGTCCATTAGTTAACTAATGCTACCACACATGTATGATATTTACTTAAAACTTTCACATTTTCGGCGAAAAAATATTGAAGACAAAGACCTGAAACAGAGTGTTTTTAGTGATTTATTGCATAAAGGTTGATAACCTGGCCTCAAGTACCCTGTAAACAATTGCACCATTTTGCACCACCTGAAATAAAAAATTTTTGGGGGGGTGGGGGGCAATTGCTTTAAATAGACTCTTTTTAATGTTTTGAATTTATTTCCAGTGTTGATACACCATTGTACAAATGAATCTTAAATTGGTGGATCTAATACCTGTATCAATAAAACGCATTCATGACTGAAACACATGGTTATTTAAACATATATAAAACATGGAATGGTTCAGAAAAAAGTGAAAGAATTCCTGATTTTAACGATCTTGAAAAACTTGAATTAATTGGGAATTTTCTTGCCGATTTGGTAAAAAGAAAGCATTTTTTCTCATTGGGAATGGAGCCGAATAATGGTCCCATAAAACCCTCTGAAAAAGCCATGGCATTTGATAATTTACATTTTGTTCGGAATGATATTTGGGGTTTCCATAGCAAAACAAGGACTATGCCATTCTTTAACATACTAAAGGGGGTTGTAGCAACTAGTTTTTTGTCTCGCTTACAACGATAGTCGCTGGAGGCGAGACATATGAATGGGAATTGGGCGGCCGCGACGTAAACACTTGGCATCTTGCTTCATATCTTTGTAAGCCTAAGCCCTAGGTCCATCAAATTTGGTCCAGTGGTAGCTTATGATGTAGTCAGTCACATGTCACCTGACCTTGACCTAAATTTCATGGTTCAGTGTCTACGTTAAAGTTTTTGGGCTACGGCAGTTCTTCTGTAACCATGCATGGTAGGATGAAAATATTTAGTATATAGGCTGCTGACGAATAGTACATGACTGTCTGGTAGGTGTCATCTGACCTTGACCTCAATTTCACCGTCCAACGACTACGTTGAAGTTTTTGGGTTACGGCAGTTCCCTCTGCAACCATGAATGGTAGGGATGACAATATTTGGTATATAGGTGCTGATGAATAGTACATGACTGTCTGGTAGGTGTCACCTGACCTTGACCTAAATTTCACCGTCCAGCGACTACGTTAAAGTTTTTGGGTTATGGCAGTTCCCTCTGCAACCATGAATGGTAGGGATGACAATATTTGGTATATAGGTGCTGATGAATAGTACATGACTGTCTGGTAGGTGTCACCTGACCTTGACCTCAATTTCACCGTCCAGCGACTACGTTAAAGTATTTGGGTTACGACAGTTCCTCTGTAACCATGTTGGTAGGATGACAATATTTGGGATATAGGTTGCTGATGAATAGTACATGACTGTCTGGTAGCTCACCTGACCTTGACCTAAATTTCACAATGCAGCGACTACGTTACAGTTTTTGGTTTACGACAGTTCCTCTGTAACCATGCATGGTAGGATGACAATATATGGTATATGTGTTGCTGATGATTAGTACATGACTGTCTGGTAGGCATCATTTGGCCTTGACCTCAATTTCACAGTCCAGCGACTACATTAAAGTTTTTGTATTAGGGCAGTTCCTCTGTAGCTATGCATGGTAGGGTGACAATATTTGGTATACAGGTTGTTGCTGAAGAATACATGACTGTCTGGCAGGTGTCTTCTGACCTTGACCTCAATTTCTCGGTCCAGTGACTGGTAAAGTTATTTTATTAGGGCAGTTCCTCTATAACCATGCTTGGTAGGATGACAGTATTTGGTATATAGGTTGCTAATGATTAGTACATTAGTGTCTCGTAGACCATGACCTAAATTTCATGGTCCAGTGACTAAGTTAAAGTTTTTGGATTACGTCCGTTTTTTTGTAACCATGCATTGTATATTTTAAATAATAACAATTTAATACTATTTATGTAATGCTTATGTCATGGGAGTGAAAATCCGGGTTTTAAAATGGTGAATGTTGGGCGGGTGGGCGGGGAAACAATTTTCGTAACAGTTTTCTCAGCAACTACCAATCACATTCTCTTGAAATTTCGTGTGCATCATCAGCATGGCCTCGAGCTCCCATAACGTGGGATTCGATTCAGGTCTGTCGTTCACCTACTTCCTGTTTAACGAAATCCGGCCATATCTGTCTTTGATCAATTTTTTTTTGTTTCTGATGCTGAATGCAGGTGAGACATTTTTCTGTGTCCACACTTGTTAAATAAATCAATGAGTGCTAATTTGTTATTTCAGTAAAATAGAAAAATTAAACCTGTTTTGTATTTTAATTTTTAAATGAATAGCTCATCATTAATGTGGCTCAATGG